>JAULJZ010168840.1:0-24829 GCA_032270985.1 Heliamphora pulchella
GAAAATCACGTCCGACTTAGGTTGAGGAGTTCCCCCTCGTGTGCTTTGCTTATAGGTTTGATTATGCTAAATCTGTACAGTGGTTCTTCGGGGACATAGTTAGGGATATCCGATTTTCTCGTACGATTAGCCCGAGTTCTATACTTCCTCGTGATACCTCACGTAGCCCATTATACGCACGGATATTTTCTTATCGATTTTGGTAATTATTTAATTTAATTTGAATGTCAGTTTTGCCGCCGGGAACATTCGGGGATTAAATTAAATAATGGAGGGCAATTTTGGAATTTGGCACACCTAGGGATCACTTCCTAGGTGGCTGGCCCTAATTGAGGTGATGGAAGTTGTTTTATAGATATATATCACTTGCCTAATTTTTTGGTAGGAAGATATATATTGTTGCCATGTATATCTTAAGAAATATATACATACCTTGTATATCTTAGGTGAATATATATATATATATCATAATAGGAGACTCAAAACCCTAATCATCCTCCTCTAGTTGCCGTCCCCCCTTCTCTCTCTTTTTGGCAATTTCATTATTCCTTCTTGGAGACTAAGTGTGAAACGAAACCAAAGAAGAAAATAATTTCAATCGACATCGGTGCCCACACACTGTGATCGTCGTAGCGCGTCTGAGATATATGTGGGAAGATTGCCAGGGCGTCTTCAACGTATTCGGGAGTTTTTGAAACTTTTCGACAAGTTTCATAAAAGTATAACAGTATTTAGATTAATACCGATCTTGTTTTTCATGAAAAACGTACATGCCGTTTTTTACGGTCACGGCGCCGGTTCTAAAATTTTTTTCGCATCCCAACAATTATATGCAAATTTAGTTAAATCATTGATCCAGGCACATTGTAGTTTAGCCTAAGTATTTTGAGACGACTTTAGATTAATTGGTACATATTTTTGTCCTACATGCTAAATAATCACATCCATGCATGAATTCCTATGTAAGTTAAGAAATATTATAATTTTAGCATATTGTATTATGTCACATCATCATTGGGTTGGATTTTATGGGGTTCACTTAAAGATTTTAAGAAAGAGATGAAATTGAACTTTAAGATGGTACAATGACACTTGGAGAAATTGTGGCTTTATGCCTTGGTTGTTTTTTTAATGATTTTTACACTTAGTGCTAAATGCACGTTTTTATAAATTATATTATTGGTGAAGGCGGCTCAGGTGGCGTGATAATAGGAGTTAGACTTCGTGATCCTGCGTTTGACCTTAACCTAAGAGTCAAGGGCCTGAAGTATTGACTTGTCCACGCCCTTGCCGTCAATGATGACCTGATTGGATACTTAGTCCACTACGTAGTCATCCCATGGCTTAAGGAACGCTTTTTGTCGGTCGGTAGACTTGGTCAGCGTGATAGGGATCAAAGGATTTAGGATGGTTTTCCCGGGGTTAGGAGAACCTAGAACAACTTAAGTTTTAACTTGAATTAGAAAATTTAAATTGGTTGCATCATTCTCATCATTGCTCGCTGTCATATTTATTTTGTCATCTTATCTGCTATGTGTTGACCTATACTTTGAGAAAATTTTGTATAATTATGTTATTCCTTCTGGGCTTTCGCTCACGGCATTCTATACCAGGTTTTGAGGACGCGAAAGTTCCCGCCAAGTACCCTGTGTCAGAGAAGGTGGAACCGTGGCTCTCATGAGCCGGAACTCTACCAATCTACTGCATCTGATTTCTTTTTGAGCTTATCGGACTTAGTTCTATTTTCTTTACTATTTTCTGTTAAGTACACTTTACTTTTGGGTTTGTAACCTTAATTTTATGATATTCATACTTTTCTGCTTGATTGATATTAATTGCTTATTATTATTCCATACCATTATTAGTTAATTGTTGCTCTAAATGTCCTCGAGTTTTAGGGCGTCACATGGGAAGTTATCGCTGCGTTTTTTTGGGCCGTTTAAGATCCTTAATAGGATTGGAGAGGTGGCCTATCGCCTAGAGAGAGAGAGAGAGCATTTAATTTGAAAATTGAATACGATACAAATGTAAGAATGAAAAGAGAGAGAGAGTGCACATTGAATTTTGTAAATTCAATACGTAAATATGTAATTTATAGGCATACTGTATATATGTATGTATGAATATCATAGATAACTTATATATATACTATGCGTAGGAAGAAGAAAAAAAGGGACAGAGAGTTAAAGGACAATAATAATAATAAAGATGAAAGAGAGAGAGTGAGAGAGAGAGAGACGCTGATACATTTAAGACATTATTAATTAAATTTTCACTGAAGAAGATTTTGCCCAGAAATAAGTAGTCTTCTACCATTGTTAGTATTTTTCATTCCTAAAGTACTTTGTAAATATCTCTATTAAAAAAATTGTTCTTTTGATATCTGTATTGAAAAAATATATTTACTATTCTACTCATTTTGTGGGAAAAAATGTGAATCAAGTATGAAATTTTAACTATATTTCAAGAATTTTAAAAAAATTAAAAAATAGTATACTTTTAAGATCCATTATGTTAAATTATGAATATGGCTCTAATCTGACTATAATCTAGACCCTAGCCAATTGAAGTTAAATATTGGCATCGAAACTAGTTTCGTCTAGGACTTCACAACCGGTTTAAATGTGGTTTTAGGTCTTGTCACGGGTTACTGTGGCCAAAATCGACAAGACTTGGGCATATTAAAATTAAATTGGCAAACTATTAGAAATTGAATTATCTATTATTTTTTGTACAAAAAAATAATAATATGTTTTTAGTCTCAATCTGTTTGCATAAAATTAAATGTTGTTACAAAGAAAAAGAATCATTATGTCTTTCATTACATTATTTTTCTACATGTTTGGCCCACTAACAATGATAGTTGGTTATTTGTTGGGTTATCTAACTCATGGTTGTTTTATTACTTTTTTTACAGATCCTGAGGAGTAGAGCTGCGCAGAAAAATTTCTTGAGGAATGTTAAGAGTGAAATTTTAATGTAATTATTTTGAACTATGGTTTGTAATAAATTACAATATGGATTTTAAAAAATTTAAAGTCTATTTTTAAAATCATAACAAATAATTTTTTTGTTGGATATGTTCTCATAAATTTTTATAGTGATACTATAATAAATATTTGGCAGCATCTCAAGAAGAAAGAGACATGTCTGAAGAGAGACATAGAGTTCAATCTGTCATAGCTCATTGGTTGCCCAAGCGCAAAGCTTCATTTGAAATTGAAGAAAGAGGGGATTGCATACCGAAAATCAACATGATGGAAGTCTCATCTTCAGCCAAGATAGTGAAAGATTCTCTCTCCTTGCCATTAAAGAAGAGGCCTGAAATGTTGTCGGCCCAATAATCCAAAGCTTCACATAAAGACTATTTGACCCCAGCCTGAGGTGGGAAAGGCCCGTTAAGCTAGAGAAGTTATCAACCTCCAGAAAAGGACCCCACCTTGTTGTTAGAGGTAAAACTACCAAGATCATTGTTTTTGTAAAGGATTTTGCGGTAAAAAATTAACTAGACGGGCAAATACCAAAACAGGCTCTAGATAAAAATTTTGACGTCGAGCGATCAAAAATAAAATCCATGCAACGAAAGTTAATTTAGAAAAATACCTTTTGTCGATCGATTCTTCAACTACGACTTGATTTCGAGTTGAAGCTCCTATAAGATGTTCTACTGTATTTTCTTATGTGATCCTCGAACGTAGTGTGGGTTACGGACTATTGAGAACTCGTATTGGCAGAAACAAGATATATTTAGTCTTGAAAGAAAAAAATATGATATGATGATATAAAACTGATTTAGTCTATCTGCATATATATAGAGCTACAGCAGGGACTTCGAGAGTAATTATGAGTAAGACTTTCAGTGGAACACAGATACTTACCAGCGATTTCTATAATTATGGAAAGACGTAGCGGTTTCTGCAATTTTCATGAAACACTGAATTACAGTTCACGCCACTAAAGAACTATAATTGCACTCTGACCCATAATCTTAAGACCTTCTTGTATTGAGCTCATGTTATTAAATGCTTACCATTTCTCCTCACGTTAAGATTCTCGATACCGGATATTTAAATTTAATTACTAGTAATTTAATTTAATCGGCATCTTGATATTCCCTAAGCCCTTCTGCTTAACTTATTTGACCACCGGATAATTAAATCCACCAGTAGGGTTTGGCCTGATCAAAACTTATAAGCATCCTTAATGAGGTATCGTCAATCCCGATCTTTCGAGTCATGGATTCCGTCAATAATTAATATTTGCTATTTAAATAATGCCGCTATCCAACTCACTGAGAATATAGACCCATATAAGATCACACCGTTTAATGAATCAAAACAACGAATATTAAATATATATACAAATCAATAATTATTTCATGATTAAGATGATAAGCGCTATTCATAATAACCTTGGAGTGTGTATTAATTTATATAGTCAGTATACAATTAATTACCTTAAATGTCCCGTTCAATACACACAAAGTGTACTGGCATAGAGAGTCGAAATGATAGACGGTGTTATTATCTGTTCCCCGTAACCAAAATAGGCCTACTAAAACTCTGTACTACAGTCGTATAGATGGTATGTCTATTTCCATCTAAACTGTGAACATAAAACTTATATTCTGCAAGAACCTAAAATTTGATCTTCTATGTGTAAGTCATACTCTACACACCAGATTAAATACTATACAGAATATTGGACATCCATGCATCACAAAGAGATGATATACATATATTGCTCATAAAGATTCTCATAAAATAGAAAATTAATTTTATTAAAATTAAATTAAATACTAAAAATATGATTTTCAGTATACCAACCCTAAAAATCTCCCACTTATACTCAAAACCATGCTGCCATACATTTGACTCACATACCCTTTACATGACTATCAAAAGTCTTAGCCAGTAAGCTTTTTGTAAAAGGATCTGTAAGGTTATCTCCTGATGCAATCTTGGTCACAGCAACATCACATCTTTGTACAATTTCTCGTATCAGGTAATACTTACGCTCAATGTGCTTGCCTTTCTTATGGACCCTTAGCTCCTTCGAGTTTGCAATTGCTCCATTATTTTCACAGTAAAGTGTAGTAGCCGATTGAACTAAAGGTACCACCTCTAGATCCATTAGGAAGTTCTTCAGCCAAACGGCCTCCTTAGCTGCTTCAGAAGCTGCCACATACTCGGCCTCCATGGTGAAATCAGCAATGCAGAACTGCTTGATACTCCTCTAACTTATAGCTCCACCTGCTAAGGTAAATACATATCCTAAGCTAGACTTACGGGAATCCTTGTTAGACTGAAAATCTGAGTCTCTGTACCCCAAAAGTACTAGACTGTCTATCTGGTAAACCAACATATAATCCTTAGTCCTTTTTAGGTACTTGATTATATTCTTTACAGTAGTCCAATGCTCATGTCCTGGATTAGACTGATATCTGCTAACTATGCCAACGGCAAAGTAGATGTCTGGTCTAGTGTAAAGCATAGCATACATAAGGGTTCCTACTGTCGAAGCATAAGGAACAACCTTCATCTTCTCCATCTCATCAGGTATCTTAGGACACTGATCCTTGGATAAAGTGATTTCATGCCTAAAAGGGAGAAATCATTTCTTAGAATCTTGCATGCTAAAACGAGCAAGGATATCATCTATATATTTTGCTTGTGATAAGCTCAACATCCTTTGTTTTCAATCTCGCACAAGCTTGATCTTATGGATGTGACTAGCTTCTCCCAAGTCCTTCATATCGAACTGCCCAAATAACCATACTTTAACCGTAGCTAATGCCCCCACATCGTTTTCAATAAGCAAGATATCGTTTACATAAAGTACTAGGAAGATCACCAAGCTTCCGTCACGCTTCATGTACACACAGGACTCATTCGGACTTTGATCAAAATCATAAGACCTTATAGCTTGATCAAATCGAGTGTTTCAAGACCTCGGTGCCTACTTAAGTCCATAAATGGATCTCTTAAGCTTGCATAACATGTGCTCCTAGCCCTTTGTAATGAATCTGTTTGGTTGTATCATATACATACACTCGTAAAGATTTCTGTTAAGGAAAGCTGTCTTGACGTCCATTTGCCAGATTTCGTAATCGAAATGAGCGGCAATGGATAAGAGAATTCAGTAGACTTAAGCATAGCTACCGGCGAAAAGATTTTCTTATAGTCAATCCCTTTTTTCTGAGTGAACCCTTTAGCAACAAGCTTAGTTTTAAAGTTTTCAACCTTTCCATCTTCTCCTCTCTTCTTCTTGTAGATCCACTTGTATCCAATGGGTTTTATCCCTTCGAGTGGTTCTACAAGTTTCAAGACCTGATTGGAATACATAAGCCTTTGCCAAAGATCTATATATTTGTTTTTTAGTGCTTCATTGTAGTTACAGGACTCGGTATTCAGTTTTTCCAGAATCTTATCAAACGACTCTCCTAAGAACATATACTGATCAGGTTGATGAACAACCCTCTCACTACGACGAGGCACTACCTGTGTATGTGTACTAGTAGTAACAAGCTGTGCAGAATCTGAACCCTGTGCAACAGCACTCTGTTCTTGATTTGCACCTGTCTCGATAATCCTCCCACTAGAACGAGATAATGGAATATCAATGACTTGTGATTCTTCTTCCGTTTTACTGGTATTTTCGCTTAGTTCTTCTAGAACAATTTTACTATTGGGCCTGTGATTCATAATATAATTCTCTTCCAAGAATCGGACATTGGTGCTAACAATGACCTTCTGATTTTTAGGATTATAAAATAGACCACCCATCATTCCCTTGGGATACCCCACAAAGAAACAGACTTCCGTCCTTAGTTCCAACGTACCTGCGTTCCCTTTCAGCACATGTGCTGGACACGCCTAAATACGAATGTGTTTCAGACTAAGCTAATGCCCAATCCACAATTCTGTGGAAGTAGAAGGTACTGACTTAGAAGATACCAAGTTTAGAATGTAAGCTGCTGTTTCTAAAGCGAGTCCCCAGGGTCATATCATTTTGAAAGAGTGATCAGGGTTGCTGACTAAGAAAGGCGTTATATAGATTAAATGACTAGCGAAGTGTGCGAATTGATATTAAGGTTAAAGGACAGTTGGTGTGATTTGAGACAAATTTTAGGGACGAAATTCCCAAATGGGGGAAAGTTGTAAGGACCTGGTACCTGTTTATTTTATTCTTTTATATTTTCAGTAAGAGAAGAGTAGAAATTAAATTTGGGCTTGGGTACCATAAGATTTTACTCTCTAACGGTGGACTTAACGATATGTGAAAGTGAAGTGGAGATATATGGTGATGAATGATTTTGATATAGCTAAGTTAATGGAGAAATTCAAATATTTAAATGTGAGCAAGGTTTGAAGTTTGAGTTGAGTTTTGGGAAGATTTGCGAAAGTCAGTTTCAGGGATCACCGCTCGAGTGGTGGGGGTCCGCTCGAGCGGACTATCGGAAAATGCTTGGGTAATTCTAGAACATTGGAGAAAGGTTGGGAATATATATATATATATATATTGAGAGAGAGCCCTCTAGCCCACATCTATATATATATATATATATATATATATATTGAGAGAGAGCCCTCTAGCCCACATCTCCCATTTTTTTTCTTCTCCACTCTTCTTCTCCTCTTATTCCTCTTAAAGAGAGAGTGAAACCCAAACCCACATGAGAAGCCCTACCACTCCACCATAGGAATTGAAGGATTAAAGCCTGATTGACGGTAGCCGAGGATGGATATAAAGCTTTTGAGCAAATTTGAGGTAGGATCTAGATTCTCTCGCATGTTTTCCTTGATTTGGGTTGATATTTTGTTTATATGCAGAAAATTGAGTTAATTTCATGTATGATGGATAGATTAAAGGGTTTATGTGTGTATTGCATTGGGTTGGATGGCAATGGGGGTCTTTGAGAGATGATAAACCATGATTATGAGAAATTTTTGCATAAAAAGGCTTTATGAGACTTGTATCCAATGATTTTGTGGTGGAAATTGAGAATTGAGACATGTTTGATGAAGGGTTAAGGGTTTTGAAGTTAGAAACTCAAAACAGGAGAGTTTTGGGGGTTTTCTCGGGTGACAGCGCACTCGAGTAGAACCCTGTCTGCTCGAGCGCTCAACTGGCAGAGAGTTGGGTGCTTGAGCGCCCAAATTCCGCTCGAGCAGACTAACTGCGCAGGGCCAATTTCTTTTTATCATAGCTCCCTCATCCAGACTCCGAATGGAGTCGTTTTTGTACTCAAATCGAAGCCCCAAAAGTCCTCTTTCTAACAAGACTACTCTCACAAGAAAGTTCTTTTCAGAGAAAACGTTATGATTAAAATAGTGAGGGTATGTCAAATTTTCTTAACCATTTTTCCACCCATTTTTGGCCAAATGTTTTTAAAAAGGATACTTTCATCAATATTGAACCTTTTTATCAAATTTCTTATCCCTTGGGCAATGGATTTACCTACCTCACTACACTTGGGTTGGGATGCTAGTATCATACCGATTGGTGTTGTTTGCGATAAAAATGGGTTTTTGATATGTGACTGAGGTCTTGAGAACAAGTATGGGTGTAGAAAATTGTGGGCTATGTAGCGACATGGTTATCATTTAACAGTTTAAGCTTTAGAGATAAAACATGGATTTTAACTTGTATATTCATGTATATGCATATGATGGGAACATTCCATTTTCTTCACACTTCATGATTTCGAAGGAATTCAATTTTGTATTATTGGTGCATTATGAGATTAATGAAAGAAATATGATTCATGAAAGGTTATGTCTTGGAACTTCTGATGCATTTGGTTTGAAAAGAGAGATTGAACACTAAAATCGAATGTGATTTGATAATGAAATGGGAAAGTTGAAATTGGAATTGAAATGATAATGTGTAAAAATGATTGGGAGAGGAACCAGTTGTGGGTTGGACTCCTGAATTTTTGTGAAAATGAACAAATAATAAACCATATGGATTAAGTTTGCCTAGCGGGTCCGCGGTGAAAGACCGAAAACTTGCACAAGATGGGGACCACATGCCCACGGGTTAGCCCTCGAAATGTGGTGTTGTATCATGCTGAGTTATAGAGCTGTCTATTATCCAATGGCTTCGCATAGCCTACTTGGAATAATAGGGAGGAATTTCTATAAACTGCACCCGATACCGGTTCATTAGTTGTGATACAGTTTTATGATAAACCGGATAATAAAATTGTGACACGTTATTTGTGAAAAATTGGATAGTGGAATGGTGATGATTTGGATAATATGAAAGGATAAATGTGAATGAATCGGCGTGCATGGGTGTCATGCATTACACCTCACAAATATGAAAATTTGTATTTTTCTTTGGTTGCACCCTCATACCTCACAAATCATGCATTACATCTGAGTTAATCTATATCCTACGAGATTTGGCTCACGTATGTATACCAAACCATTTCAAGTTTTGAAGACCAGGGACGATATTAGGGCAAGGGACGGTTTGGGAAAGACTAGAAAGAATATTTTGCATTTATTTATATTTTTGCATTATGATTGTATATAGACCAGAATGGATGATTGTAATTAAAGATATTATGATTGTAAATGAACTCTTGAGATTTCAAGTATTTGTTTTAAATTGGATATGTGCGAGAATATGGATGTTTAAAGAAGTTTTTCATATAATCAGAACTCAAATTCTATGGTGAATGAAAATCGTAGATGATGATCCTTAGGAGGAATGGTTTGGGATCGATTCACGGGTCCCCAGGGTTTGGGGCGTGACAGAGATGCTTTAACTTTTTTCACCTCATTTTTTAGTTTATGAATACTTTGATAAAATTAATTTATTTTCCACACTACTTTATTTGTTATCTTTTATTTTTTTCGCGTTAGACGGAAATCAAATTATCATATTTACATTTATTTATTTGTTTTTGGTAGTGTTTAAGAGATTTATCTTTACTCTTCTTAATTGGTCCATATATAATCACAAGGTTTAATTACTATTCTGGATTATAATGCTAATAATACTAGGTGAAGTAGTTTTTTCACTTGCACAATTTTCTTTCAGAGGATTTTTCATTAGACGTGTTTTTATTTTTAGAATCACTAATGAGTTAGAATTTATCTTTATGAATAGAATATAATTTAATAATAGCTTAATTAAATAAAGTAAATAGAAGATCCAACTTGTTGTGATGGAAACAAAGTGCTATGCACACCTCATCATAGACATAAACATGAAAAAGCCAAAATTCATAGAAAACATAATTATCTTGTACAAGTAACTCCAAATAATTGAAAATATTTAAATCAACAGACCTTTAGTGTCTCATATTTGGTCTTTACCAACATATATATCTTAGAATTAGGTACAAATAATTTTTAGCAAAAGTTGAGGTAGACGAATGAAGAATATTTTCCCTATACTTTGGTGAGAAAGCTGAATGAGAGGATTTTTACTGTGTAGCAATATGGTTATATATATAAAGTACTAATATATTTAATTTACTTTTGGAAAGATTTGGAAAGTGTTGATGCCAAAAAGTACTTCATCACATGCAAATTCATTTAGAATGAAAAATCAAAAGAGAGATGAGATTTATAATATTCTAAAGTTCAATTCCCATGTTTGCATCTTTCTCGACGAATTTAGTGTTGTAGCTGAGAATATCTTTTTTAATTCAACACATTGTATCAATGGAGCCACTCTATTATTTGTCAGTCGTACTCATTTCTTGGACCATCTATATAGATATTGTGAGCCTCTGACCCGTTTTCTTTTTTGGTGTTTCCAGACGCACGTTACGTGTTTTCGTTTGAGCATGTTTTTATTGATTTTGATGCATGATCGGACTTAGATATGCATGCAGGGTAGGTTCCCGGGGCCGCTGGCTGTTGTGGTGCGAATTTCAAAATTAAAAAAAAAGATATTTTAGAGACTTATAAATATCTGCAGTTAGATATTTTCATAAAGATATTTTCAAAAATTTCTCCAACAAGCTTCTTACTTTCTCTCTTCCTTCTCTCTAATTTCTCGGGGTCCCGGGACTCTATTTTCGACGATCAGGCTACCGATCCTTGTTATTGGCGTCGTGGTCTACGCGTTCATCTGGTCAGAATTCCATTTTGAAAAAGCTCAGTTTTGCACATGGATCGAGACATTGAGTTTTGAACTCACCGAGGCAGGATCCTTGACTCTCATGTCTTATAAGGATGCAACTTGTAATTGTGTGTGTTTTTAATGATTAGATAGCTGTAGATCTGAAGTTATTTCTAGTTGTGTTTTCGGTTTAAAAATTGGGTTTTTGTCGATTTCGATGGATGGAATCGGGTGTCGGAGCTATCTTTTGAGGTCTTAGAGTTAGGCCTAGGCGTGTGTATGTTTAAGGATGTTGGATTAGAGTTTGGAGGCTTCGATTTGAGATTTGGAGGACTGAACCCGTAGCTTAAAAATGGTTTCTGGGTGAGTTCGGTCGACTGAACTCATAGGTTTAGTCGACTAGATCATAGTTCTTGGGTTCGGTCTGCTAGACCGTGGGGTTCGGTTGACTGAATCATGTTTTGTGGCATTTTTTTGGTTTTCCAGTGTGTTGTTCGGTCGACTGAACCTAGGAAGTTTTGTGTTTGCAGTTTTGGTTTTCGATTGGTATCCTATGGTATTCAATTGATTAATTTATGGGAATTAGTCCATTCAAATAACTGTGGATTCCTTTTAGGGTTCGGTTTATCGTGTGGTGGTTTGGGGTTCGTGTTGTGGCCTTAGATGTTTTCTTTAGATGTCGTCCTTGGGTTGACATGCATGGTTAGATTTGGGGAGTTGTGGCATGGTTGTGTGCGTGTTGGTTATGTTCGGGACGTGTAGGTCCGTGGTTTGGTTTTAAGGTTGGGTTCTGGTAAGAATCGGTCTGAGGGAGGTTCTGGTGTTAATCTTTGCATTAGGCGTTGGTTGTCCCGGTGTGTGGACGGGTTTCGGTCTGTAGATGGGTCGTTTGGGTATCAAATGACAGATCTGTGGCATGTGATGTCGTGTCGGGTTTTGTGGCAGGTTATGTCAGGATTTGAGGTTATATGGCTATGTGCGCTTATAGCTGGCTTTATGCATTTATAACTGTGATTTATTATGCATGGATCATGTAAGTGGATTACATGTTTTGGTATCATTATGTGTACCATAGTTGCATGCTTAGAACTCTGAAGTTTTATACGCATGGTTATGTGGAATATGAGGAACAAATGCATGTGATGCATGTTGCATGAGTTGCAGGGTTTTTGTGAGTCGCATGTGTAGCATGTGATGTGATTTGTGAAACGTAGTGACATTATGTGGCACTATGCATTTAAATCCTAATTAGGTTATGCATAGGTATGTTCAGTGCTATCCCGTAGTTTTTGGTGTTGTCCAGTGATGTTCAGTTTTATCCTGTAATAAGCGGTTTTATCCCGTGGTGTGCGGTCTTATCCTGCGGTATACGGTTTGAGCCCGTGGTTTATGGTTTTATCTCGTGGTATAATCTGTGGTCAGCGGTTCCATGCTGTGGCTTACGGTAAAGTATGCGGTTTTACCCCGTGGTTTGGTTTGCAATTTTATCCTGTGGATTAGTCTATGGTTTTATCTCATAGTATACGGTTTTATCCAAAAAATGTATGTTTATGTATGGATCTTTGTTGCAGTGTTAGGACTGTGGTTGCGCCGTGTGAGGGCCGGTTGTTAAATCTGTGGTTGCGGCGTGCGAGGGCTGGTTGTATGTGTCATTGATTGCATGAACTGTATTATGGGACGGATAGACCAGTTTTTAAATTATTTTTAAGAGTCGTGTGAAACGCGATCTAAAAACTGTTTTCAAATTGTTTTCAAGGCTCCTGTTAGTGAGTCAAAACGTGGTTTGTATCCTCCATTTCCCGTTTGCTTGTGAAAACTATTTTCAAGGTTTAAAAGATAGTCTAAACCTTCACTTCGATTTCCTAGCATGATTTGTTTATATTGCATGCCTGTCTAGTTTCTGCTGAGCCTTGGCTCACGGTATGAGATTTTGCTTTTCTTTAGGTACCGGTCACGTTGGTTGATCTGCAGGTGCTAAAGAGGTGGAAGAGCTATAGTCTTCTTTTTTGTTTCTATCCGTATCATGTATGTTTAATGCATGTTTTTCGGCATTGGAGCCGTATAATCTTTGTCGTTTGGCATTTATATTCAATGCATGTATTTTTTATTTTGAGAGTGTATTCTCGGGTTGGTTGTTTATGGGTGTTTTACGTGGCCTGAAGTTTGGGGCGTGACAACTTAGTATCAGAGCTCTGGGTTTGAATACCTAAGAGCCGTGGGAAGAGGTTGCATCACCGTGTGAGGTTGATTGCGTGTGCTTGACTGCATGTGTTTGGATTCTTTGATAACATGAACGCGTCAGCATGTTAGATATGTAAATGTGTGTATATGTGAGCATTGGGGTTGAACTGTGGGATTGATTAGTCCTGCCTTTGGGTGTTTGGGTTAACAAACTTGGGGGTCAAGTTAGAAATGCGTTTAGCTGATGTGATTTTTAGCAGGGAATCTGAGTAGGTTATCCAGATTGACGTGTCATTCTTGTTGGTTCTCCTCGGTATGTGTGGTTGTTTAGCATAAACTTATGTGGCTATGTGTTAGCATGCTAAGTGTTTAGCGTTTATGTTCATGTGATGTGTTACATCTTATGTATTATTTTGCTTTCATATAGACGTGATGTCAGTGAGATGAGGGCGAGACCATGGTCGAGGCTATGGCCGTGGTATTGGCCAAGGGGATATCCCTATCCTTGATGCTGGGGATGCAAATGCTTCCCTAGGACCGATGGACGCAACAGAGTTGTTGCGTGTGCTGGTTGGTTCTATCTAGCAGCTGGTTGAGACCTCTAGAGGTGAGGCTGTTAGGGAGAGGGTGCCTGAGGTAAGGGCTACTGTGGCGATGCGGGAGTTCAGGCGCATGGATCCGCCTACCTTTGTTGGAGACCCTGATTCTATTGTGGCGACGGAGTGGCTAGAGTTGGTGACACGGATCCTTGACACGCTGCAGATTGTGGAGGATGAGTTACGAGTTTCTTTTGCCACATTTCAGCTAAGGGGTGCTGCTCATGCTTGGTGGAAATATGCTAGGACTATTGCAGGAGTTACTTGGGCAGCTTTTACATGAGTGTTTCTAGAGAAATACTTCCCAGCTTCGAGGAGAGATTTGTACAGGGAGGAGTTCTATACTCTTACCTAGGGGGCGATGAACGTCATGCAGTATGAGTCCAGGTTCACGTGCCTGTCCCGGTTTGCACCTGAGTTGGTGAGCACAGACGAGCTGCGTTTTATGAGGTTTGAGCGGGGTCTGAGATCGGCGATCAGAGAGCGTGTGGTAGTGATAGGGATTCGTGTGTTCGTGGAGCTGGTGGAGGCAACAGCGAGGGTGGAGAACACCATGATTGAGATCCGAGCATCTAGGAAGGCCAGGATATCGCAGCATGGAGTAGAGGCGCAGACAGCTGGGCGTTCCAACAAGAGGCAGAGGTCCTCTGGTCCCAATTTTCTTCCATTTGGATCACAGCGGTTCTCTGCACCATCACCATCAGTGGCTTCTTCAAGGAGGCCAGAGCAGAAGGAGGTCAGATGTTATCGATGTGGACAGCCAGGGCATCATGTACCAGATAGCCCGCAGTAGAGGGAGTCTCAGGATCTGTAGTTGAGGTAGGCTCATAGTTCCATGTAAGATCAGTCGCAGGGGACAGAATTGTCGATTTGTTACAGATGTGGTCAGACTTGACACATCTGCAGGACTTATCCCCAAAGGGAGGATGCGCCGAGCATGGTTGGCACGCCAGAGGGTTCGTATGTGCAGGACCGACAGCAGTATCCTGTGGTTCAAACTTCCTGGATGGCAGGTGAGAGTACATCAGGTCAGTCGGTGTGGCAACCAACAACGCCGAGTTCTGGTAGACAGGACATAGTAGGGTTACCCTGAGCTTATTCTCTTATAGCTCCCAGTTCTTCGAGGGCACCAGTTATGTCGGATGATGCAGACATACCTTCTACGAGCAGAGGTACTTTATGAGTCTACAGGCTTGAGGCTAGTTCTTCATTGTATATGTTTGGGAGTTGGTAATGGACTCCGTGGGTGATGTGCTGTGTGGAGGCAGTGGTTGGTGAGGATATGAGGTTGGGATGAGTTGTAGATCCCGCGTCTTTGAGATAGTTAGCCGTTGTCTAGGATGCCTGACATTATTTGACTATATCCTAGAAATGGTTTGGCTAACCATCTCGTATGCTTGTGTCGATTACGATCATCGGTTGATTGGTTTGACCTTGAGTTGAATTTCGGGGGTGAAATTCCTTTAAAGGGGGTAGAGTTGTGAGACCCTGACCTGTTTTCTTTTTCGACGTTTCTGGACGTGCGTTACGTGTTTTTGTTTAACCATGTTTTTATTGCTTTTGATGCATGATCGGGCTTAGATATGCATGCGTGGAAGGTTCCTAGTGCCGCAGGCCATTGTGATGCGAATTTCAAAAAATTTAAAAAAAATATATTTTGGAGGCTTATAAATATCTGGAGTTAGATATTTTCATAAAAATATTTTTCAAAACTTCTCCAACAAGCTTCCAATTTTCTCTCTGCCTTCCCTCTAAATTCTTGGAGGCCCGGGGCTCGATTTTCGACGATCACGCTGTCGATCCTTGTTATTGGCGTCGTGGTCAACGCGTTCATCTGGTCAGAATTCTATTTTATCAAAGTTTGATTTTGCACGCAGATCGAGGCATCAAGTTTTGAACTCACCGAGGTAGGATCCTTGACTCTCATGTCTTATAAGGGTGCTACGTGTAAACGTGTGTTTTTAACGGTTAGATAGCTGTAGATCTGAAGTTGTTTCAAGTTGGGTTTTCGGTTTAAAAAATAGATTTTTGTCAATTTTAGTGGATGGAATCGGGTGTTGGAGGTTTCTTTTGAGGTCTTGGTGTTAGGCCTAAGCGTGTGTATGTTTGAGGATGTTGGATTGGAGTTTAGAGGCTTTAATTTGAGTTTTGGAGGACTGAACCCGTAGCTTAAAAACAATTTTTGGGTGAGTTCGGTCGACTGAACTCATAGGTTCAGTCGACTGGATCTTTGTTCTTGGGTTTAGTTGACTGAACTGTGGGATTCGGTCGACTGAACCGTGCTGTATGGCGTTTTTGTGGTTTTTTAGTGTGTTATTCAGTCGATTGGGCAGTTTTGTGTTTGCGATTTTCATTTCCAATTGGCATCCTAGGGTATTCAATTGATTAATTTATGGGAATTAGTCGATTCAAATACATGTGGATTCCTTTTGGGGTTTGGTTTTTCGTGTGGATGTTTGGGGTTCGTGTTGTGGCCTTGGATGTTTTGTTTAGATGCCATCCTTGGGTTGACGTATATGAATAGATTTGGGGAGTTGTGGCACGATTGTGTGCGTGTTGGTTATGTTCGGGATGTATAGATCCGTGGTTCGGATTTAAGGTTGGGTTCTAGTAAGAATCAGTCTAAGGAAGGTTCTAGTGTTAATCTTCGCATTAGGCGTTGGTTGTCCCGATGTGTGGATAGCTTTCGATTTGTGGATGGGTCGTTCGGGTATCGAATGACGGATCTGTGGCATGTGATGTCGTGTCGGGTTTTGTGGTGGGTGATGTCACGATTTGAGGTTATATGGTTATGTGCGCTTATAGCTGGCTTTATGCATTTATAACTGTGGTTTATTATGCATGGATCATGTCAGTGGATTACATGTTTTGGTATCGTTACGTGTAACATAGTTGTATGCTTAGAACTCTGAAGTTTTATACGCATGGCTATGTGGAATATGAGGAATGGATGCATGTGATGCATGTTGCATGAGTTGCAAGTTTTATGTGAGTCGCATGTATAGCATGTGCGGTGATTTGTGAAACGTAGTGACATTACGTGGCACTATACATTTAAATCCTAATTAGGTTATGCATAGGTATGTTCGGTGTTATCCCATAGTTTTCGGTGTTATCCAGTGATGTTCAGTTTTATCCTGTAATATGCGATTTTATCCTGTGGTGTGTGCTCTTATCCCACGGTATACAGTTTTATCCCACGGTATACAGTTTTATCCCGTGGTGTGTGCTCCTATCCCACGGTATACAGTCTTATCCCACGGTATACTTTACCGTAAAGTTTGCGGTTTTACCTCGTGGTTTGGTTTGCAATTTTATCCCGTCGTTTAGTTTATGGTTTTATCTCATAGTATACGGTTTTATCCCGAAAATGTATCTTTATGTACGAATCTTTCTCGCAGTGTTAGGACTGGGGTTGTGTCGTGTGAGGGCCGATTGTTAAATCTGTGGTTACGGCGTGTGAGGCCCAGTTGTATGTGTCATGGATTGCATGAACTACATTATGGGACGGATTGTAAGGACCTGATACTTGTTTATTTTATGATTCCATATTTTCGGTAAGAGAAGAAATCAAACTAAATTTGGATGTGGATGTTATAAAATTTTGTTCGTAAACGGTTAAAATGAATAATATGTAAACGTGAAATTGAGATACCTGGTGATAAATGATATTGATATGGGTGTATTTATGGGAAGATTCGAATATTAAAATGTGAGCAAAGTTAGAAGTTTGGGATGAGTTTTTGAAAGAAAAAAAATTAAACAAAAAAATTCACAGAATTCAGCTTCAGTGGTCACCACTCGAGTGGTGGGCGTCCGCTCGAGCGGACAATCGGGAAAGGCGTGGAGAATTCTGGAACGTTGGAGAAAGGATTGGGAGTGTGTATATATTTAATACCGTCCAGCCCACGTGAGACACTCCTCTCACATTCCTCTTCTCCTCATCTTCTCCTCTTCTTCCTTTTTAGAGAGAGAAATCCATGCTCCACCAAGAAATTTAACCTTCCACCATGGAAATTGAAGGATTGAAGCTAGATCAAGAGCAACCGAGGATGGGAATCAAGCTTTGGAGCAAGGAGGTGGAAGATAGAGCATCAAGAAACCAAGATTTATCAAGAACCAAACCCTAGGAGAGAGAAGTTGGAGTAATTTCAAGTTTTCGAGCAAAATCGAGGTAGAATCTAGATTCTCTCATTTGTGTGTGTTGATTTGAGTTGATATTTTGATTATATGAGTAAAATATAGTAGATCTCATGCATGGATTGAAGGATTGACAGAGTTATATGGGAGTTGAGGTGTGTTCTCATGAAGATTTGAGTTTTTGAGAAATAATAAACCATTATTTGGAGAAATTATTGCATAAAAGGTGTTTATGAAACTTGAATTCAATGTTTTTGGGATGAAAACTGAGGGTTGAGACATGTTTGATGAAGGATTATGGGTAATGAAGCTTGAAACTCAAAACAGGGGCAAATCTGGGATTTTCTCGGGCACCAGCGCGCTCGATCGGAGCCCTGTCCGCTCGAGCGCTCAACTGGCAAAGAGTTGGGCGCTCGAGCGGACTAACTGCACAGGGTCAACTTTGTTCGATCATATCTCCCTCATTCAGACTCCGAATTGGGTTGTTCTTATACTCAAATCGAAACCCCGGAAGTCTTCTTTCCAACAAGGCTACCCTCACACAAAACTCCTTTTTCTAGAAAAAGTTATTATCAATATAGTTAGGGTATGTCAAATTTTCTTAACCATTTTTTTCACCCGATTTTGGCCAAATGCTTTGAAAAAGTATATTTTCATCAATATTGAATCTTTTCATCGAATTTTCTATCCCTTGGGCTATGAATATACTTACTTTACTATACTGGGGTTGGGATGTTAGTATCATATTGATTGGAGGTGTTTGTGACGAAAATAAGTTTTTGACATGTAATAAAGGTTTTATGAACTAGTATGAACATGGGTAATTGTGGGCTATGTAGTGACATGATTATTATGTAAACTTTTAATCTTTAGAGAGAAAACTTGGATTTTTATTTATATATATACTTGCATATGATGGGTGCACTCCATTTCTTCATACGACATAAATTCAAATTTTGTGTTCTTGGTGCATTATGAGATTAATGAAGAAATACTATTCATGAAAGGTCGTGTCTTGGAACTTATGATCCATTTGACGTGAAAAGGAGATTGAATACTAAAATTGAATGTGACTGGACAATGAAATGGAAAGGTTGAGATTGGAATCGAAATGATAATGTGTAAAATGATTGGGGGAGGAACCAGTTGTGGGTTGAACCCCCGAATTTTTTTTGAAAATGAACAAATAATGAACTATATGGACTAATGTGGATTAAGTTGGCCTGGCGGGTCCGCGGTGAAAGGCCAAAAACTTGCGCAAGATGGGGACCACATGCCAACGGGTTAGCCCCCAAAATGTGGTGTTGTATCGTGGTGAGTTATAGAGCTATCTATTACTTAATGCTTCGCATAGCCTATTTGGATAATAGGGAGGAATTTCTATATGCTGCACCCGATACCGGTTCATTAACTGTGATAAATTAAATGTGATACGATTTTGTGTTAAACTGGGTAACGATAATGTGACATGATTTTTGTGAAAAATCGATAATGGAATAACGATATGGATAATATGAAAGGCTGAATGGGAACAAATTGGTGTGCGCGGGTGCGTGTGTGTGAAAGAACAGTAAATTGGTAAAAAATTTATATTTTTCTTCGTTTGCACCCATCACACCTCACAAATCATGCGTCACCTATGAGTTAATCTATATCCTACGAGCTTCGGTTCACGTATGTTTACTAAACCATTTCAGGTTCTGGAGACCAGGAACGATACTAGGGCAAGGGATGCTTTGGGAAAGACTGGAAGGAAGATTTTGTGTTTGTTTATATTTTTGTATTATGATTGTATACAAATCGAAATGGAGTATTGTAATTAAAGATATTATGATTGTGAACGAACCTTTGAGATTTCAAGCCTTTATTGTAAATTGGATATGTGCGAGAATATAGTTGTTTAAAGAGAAGTTTTTTTTTTATATCATTGGAACTTAAATTCTATGGTGAATGGAAGTCGTTGATGATGACCCTTAGGAGGAACGGTTTGGGATTAGTTCACGGACCCGGGTTTGGGTTGTGACAGAATGGTATCAGAGCTCTAGGTCCGAATACCTAGGAACCGTAGGGAATGACCATGACCATAGAATGTGACCTGTTTAACGAGGTTAAGCACCACTACACAGCATAAGTTGTGTGCTTGCATGGGTTTGCGATTGAATTGTGCTGCGCATGTTATATATTTACGTGAGCATGGAGGGTTAAGTCTTAGGGTGAGGTGGCATGCTATATGGCATCTGATCAACTACTTTGGGGTTCAAAGTAGAAAAGCATTTGGCCAACGTTCTTTTTATGAGAAATCTGAACTAGTTGCTTGGATTGTCACGTTGCTCTGGGGCTTTCCCTTGGTAGGTGAATAATTGTTGATGTGATGTGAGTAGGTGTTGGGTAATAATGTATAGCTTTGCACTAGGAGGTTAAGTTGTGTTTAGTCCAGTGGTGTGTTGTGATGCTCTTGTTGTAAAGGTTATGCCTGTGGGGCTAAGGAGAGTTGTAGTTTGGATGGTGATATAGGTTGTGGAAGTGCGACCCGGTGATTAGTAATTCTGATGGGTGTAAACTCGTGAGATGAGCATTGATTGTTTGGAGTGTGATGTACCCAGGAGAGTGGGGAGGATGGCCGTAGTTAGTTGTTTGCTATGTGATGAGCTATCAATAGTTAGATGAACACGTATAGTGGATTGTTTGAAATCCCTTGGACGTTGTTTGATATGGATGATATGAGGTGTGGTTTTAGGTGCATTGGGGATTATGTACGTCATGAGCCGTGCTCTGTCTTGAGCCGTGTACCCAAGATTGGGTACGGACGGGAGCACAGTGAACGAAAACATAGTGGATGGGAGCGTAATAATCTCCAGCCTAAAGTGTGTTAAAAAGTTTGTGCTTAGACACGTGGTTGGGAATGTCTCTTAGCCAGAGGGGTGTTGTTAATAACCATCATGGTATTTTGTGATGTTGAAGGTCAAATTGATGACCTTTGTGTTTTCTTTATGGCGTGGTGCTGAGTTGTGTTTCTTGATAAAAGTTAAAAGCGTGTGTGGTAAGAGTATGTGAATTGAAGATGTTATCGATGGTAGTTGTGATGTGGTGAATAAAGGTTCAAGGCCATTTGGAAAGTTTCATGGAAAAGAGTTTTGTGACTTGGGTCGTCGTTTTCAAGAATAGGAGATTATGTGGAATGTATGGTGTATGGTAAGAACGTGAATGTGAGTGTATGAGGCTTATGGGACAGGTGATAGCTGTTATTGGTGTGGCCGGCTCGGTCATTTTAAGACGACGTATTGATAGGAGGAGATCCCTTAAGAGGACGATGGCAGTGGTCTATATCCGGCTTAAAGTTTGGGTGTGGTGGTGTTGTGTTACCCTTATGGGGCAGGCAATAGGGCGGTGTCTTGGGTTTAAAGTTGGTGAGCGAGGATCGTTTGTTCGAATGATGTGTAGTTGCTTTCATGATTGGGCAGCTATGTGTCGGTGTTCCGCATATAGTGATGAAGGAGATAAGTGTTTCTAGTTAAACGTTTTACAATTTTCGATGGATACACCCGAGTTGCGAGCTTAAGATTGTAGCATAGTTTTGCCTATTTGTTTACTTGTTAGTATGACGTGACCCGTTAGTAGATGTGCTTAAGTGATGCGAATATATGTGGTGTTATCTTACCCTTAGGGGCAAGGGATAGTGATGTGCCGGTGGTACTTATGTGGTGACATAAGAGACAAGTGTTTTTGGCAGAATGTTTGTGTTTTAAGTGATTATACCAGAGTCGTGAATTCGAGACGGTGGCGTGGTTTTACCTACTCGTTTGGTTGTTACCTCCCTGTTGAGAATTTAGTGGTATGACGCGATCCTATGAAGAGATGATATATAGTGATGCGAGTATATGTGATGTTGTCTTTGGTAGTTCATCAGTGGGGGTCTGGTGGACCTGTGTGATGTACCGTTGGGATGCAAAGGAGTGAACGATAGTTAGTGTGTTTGAGTAGAGATCTAAGTGTCAAGACCAAGTGCGACAAATGATATACACATTGTGAATGGTGGTTGATAACGTTTGTACGATGATGATAGATGTCCTTATAGGAGCTTGTGGTTAATCTTCTCTTAAGCCGAGAGAATATTGGTTACCCTAGAAAGTACTGACATTGAGTAAGAACCTCGTGTTGGCTTGTAATTTCCCTAGGAAGAGAGATGTTTTATAATTGACCATCCTGTGTGGATTGTTCATTCTTGGTAGAAGTAAAACGTTGAGATCATAAGAGTGTGGATTCAACGGCTCATGGTTTCTTGAAAAGCCTGTGTGAACCCGCCGAGTGCATGGGTAATGTCTTTAGAGATGTAGTTTGGTTTATATGAAATACTGGTAGCCTTAGTTCAAGTTGAGGGAGGTCCCTAAGGAAGTTCAGTGGTTTAATTGTTTGTGAGGTGTGATTCTCGAGTATGAGTTCTGTGGAATTCCTAGGGGAATACAGACCCGTGATTTGGCTGATTAGGAGATCGTGTTTGGGAACCTTGCTGGGTATATGAGGTTTAAAAAGAACGTAGAAGGGTTCAATGGTGTGATTGGCTTAATTCTAAGATGGAGTATCTTGAGCATGATATGTCTGGAGATTGTTTATATTCAACCATAGATTTAGAGATGGGTATGCTATTTGCTGCCACATGGGAACAAAGTGTGTAATGATAAGTTTTAATAGTATACTGTGTGATTGGGTGGCCTAAGGCAATAAGCGAGAAATTGTTCATTAAGATGTCGATAATAGATGTGTGCTTGGAAAGTGGAAGTGCTGGAAGCGTTTGCATGATAGTGGAAGTTATTAGTAACTTTGAATAAAGGAACTCAGGAGTAAATTTCCTTTGTTGGGGGTGCCATGTGTTTCCCGTGTAAGTTGCTTGGACAGTGGACTTAAGGCCATGACATTAATGAGACTTGACTAGCGGGAGTTAAATTAGTGAAGTGCAATCATGTTAAATGAGGTCTTAGCGCGATGGAGATATTGGCATTGTACCACCGTGTATGACTGGTGGCGAGCATGTAGTCCTATGGAATGTGTAGTACGGGGTACAAGGATTGACAATGTTTTTGTGAGTGCAAATGAGGTCCGAGAGTTAAGAGCTTAATTATAATAGGAGACCTGGGTATCATGATCGGGTTAACAGTAGTATGTGGCTATGGGCTAGGCGACCTTAAGATGAGATTTATAGGATTTCATGAAGGCCAAGTGTTAGTGGGTATCGGGAGTACGTTGAGGCTGGGTCATAGTTTCTAGTTGTTTTGGGAAGAGAGGCAGTTTCAGTGGATTAGTATTCGTGTTGTGATCCATGAGTTGGTACCTATGGAAGGGGTACTACTACAATTGGGTGGTTGGAAGACTGAGTTTCTCGTGGATTTTTTAGTGGAATTCGTTTGCTCTACCGTTGGAATGTAGATGCGTAAAGTTGCATTCCCTTTGAAATTGGGTTGGCGGACCAAGAATGTTTGTTCTTGTTGACAAGGGAGTTTGTATTAGGAACATAAAACCTTTTTGACAACAATCAGCTGAGAATAGTTAATCATTATATGCAGCTTATTCTAGGTTATGTGGGTATATTTGTACTTCTAGCTCTTGGAGGAGTGGAAAATTTGTTGGAACCTTGTGGTTGTAGTTAGAATATTCTAGTGATGTGCTTTTGATATGCTCCTGTGAGTCTAGATTTGCGTTCAGTTTGGAACTTTGGATTACTCTGGATTCTTGAGATGCGAAGAATGGTACGACCATTTGAAGGAAAGGTGCGAATGTATGTGATAATGTGGATGAGTGGAGTAATATAATTGTGAAAGACTAATAATTAAATGATTTGCAGCGTGGTGAACTTAAAGAACCGGGGGGTATATGTATGGCGTTATGACAAGGGATACGATTTAGTTTATATGGGTAAGTGTATAACTGTGGGACTTTTGATTCCTATGATGTACTCAATCTAGTGGCTCATGAAATTCGATAGTTGAAGGACTAGAGTGATGCAGCATAAGTAATGATATGGTTTTAAGTTTGTGGTGATTAGTTGGCCGTAAGGACATGGGTGGTTTTAGGGTAACATGTGAAACCCTTGTGAACAATGTCTGAGTTTGGCAACATGTGTTTGGGTTGGAGGAATAGTCCTCGGTATGCCTTGAAGTGCAGCAGTAAGTTAGACCATAGTACAACGAAGCTGGGAGAATCATAGCAATGGTGAGACATGTGATGCATAATGCCATGGTTGAGAAGGTTTAGTCTTTGGGAACATATATGTGACGTGAGATGGTGGTCCTGGAGGGGTAGACGGTGATCAATGAAGGAGTAGTGGACTCCAGCTCTAGTACTCGGGTAAGAATTTATGTTGCGTTACACGATGAACCATTTTAGATTGGTCAAGCCCGATAAAAGTACAGTTCAATGAAAATGGATGATTTTAATATTTGAGAAATGTTGGTGTTCGGAAGTTAAAACCTGATGATAATATGACACTTTTGGGGACAGAGGCATACTAACAACCTTGAGCCATGTCGTCTTGAAAGAATGATCAGGATTGCGGACTAAGAAAGATGCTATGTCGACCAAAGGACTAGCGAAGTGTGAGAACTAATATTAAGATTAAAGGACGGTTGGGTGACTTGAGATAAATTTCGGGGACAAAATTCCCAAATGAGAGAAAGTTGTAAGGACCTGATACATGTTTATTTTGTGATTCCATATTTTCGGTAAGAGAAGAAATCGAACTAAATTTGGACGTGGATCTTATAAAATTTTGTTCGTAAACGGTTAAAATGAATAATATGTGAACGTGAAATTGAGATACCTGGTGATAAATGATA
>JAULJZ010168858.1:0-24828 GCA_032270985.1 Heliamphora pulchella
CAAATACTAACCAACACAATATAAATTCCATTAACAAGTGGATAAAAAATAAAAATGAACAAACAAATAATAGCAACTGGCATAACCATGAGTATGTACACAGAAACATTCGATATTAAGATCCACGTAATCCATTCAAAAACCAAAATGTGTACCAAGTAGCTCCAAGTAACTAAAGTACAACCAAGTATATCCAAAAAAACCAAAGTATACCATGTACCACAAAATAGTACCAAACCAACTATATCCAATAGTCCCACTTGTGCAAAACATCAAGAACCAACTGTACCAAGCCACTTGTGTATGAGCAAAAATATCTCGCCCTTTGGCACGAAATTGTCAATCCCAAGGGAAAAAGAACCAGAACAGCCAAAAAAAGAAACTAGAGACCAAGCAACAAACCAAAAACAGTAACTGGGAAGGAGGGAGACGAGCACACACAAATGCCATGAACTCCTGCTGTTCCCGCCAAACTGCATGTTCATGTTGAATGAGACCTTGAACATTAGCTCGAAGGAGGTTGACGTCATCCCAAATCAGCCTTATGTCTGCCTCCAGACGTGCTAACCGGTCAAGAATCTCCAACTCAGGGGGCAGATCAACATCAGGGTCAAGATCCAACTCCTCGGGATCAACAGCTCCAGATCCAGAGGTACCTAAAGTAGGGGAAACTTTGGGAAGATGGAAGGAACTTTGCCTAAGGGTGGTTTTCGAGATTGGTTTAGGCAGAAAATAAAGTTCATCGAGGCGAGTCCCAGAATGATATTCAGGGACACGGAGAGAACGGAGAAATTGAGTAAGGAGAAACCCAAAAGATAAACTAAGGGTGGATTTGCCACCTACTACGCGTACAAGGGCAAAAAACATAACTAAGCAAATGTCAACAGACTGACGATTTGAAATGGCCCACATAAGAAAACCTTGTGGCTGGAAAATCTTAGAAGTATGTCCTTTAGGAGCAATATTGGCGCAGATGATGAGATTGAGAATTCTGCCTTCAGTCAGATGTAAGATCCCGTTAAGGAATCAAGACTCCAGCAACCCGAGGACGAGAAGTGCCACAGAGGGCAGAGGCAGTCGGGCCGTAATCAAAGGATTCCTCGTAGAAGAAGGAAGAGCGAGGAAAGATGGCATCAACTGGTCTAGACTCAAGACCGAGCCAAGTGGCGATTGTATCAGGAGTGATAGTGAAATCAACTCCAAAAATATGACCAGAATAGGTTTCCACCTCAGATGATTGCTCAACAAGAGAGTTATAGAACTCTCGAACCAGAGTGAGATTCACATATAGAGATGAATTGAAGGACAGAAGAGCATACCACTTAAGAGAACAAAAAGAAGCAAGGATAGGGTGATCTGAGAAATCCCAGAGAACAACACTATGTTATAAGAGAACTGGACGTTTGGCAAACGATTCAAGAAAGGATTTGATAGAAGCTTTAGATTGAAAACAACGCGAGAGTTTCGAGATATTCCCGGTTTGCTTTATACTTTGGAGGCATGATGCTAAGGGCTATAACACTAGAACACAAGAGAATGCGAGCAAACACCCCAAATGAACATAGAGGGGGGTTATCGAACAAAGAGCACCAACAAGAAAGGAGATAAACAAAGAAAAGAAAGGGAGGAAAAGAAAGAGAAAAAAAACATCAAACATAAGAGAGAGAAGGCATAATAGTTATCCCCAAACAACCATATGATATATACATAGAGAGATAAATAACAAAAAAAATCTAACCCTAAAACAAGAGAAAGAGAGAGAGGAAGAAGAGAAAACTTACCCAAGAGAAGATCTAAACACACGTGAAGACCCTTGAAAGCTTGGAGCTTGAGAAGAAAAACCACTAGAGTGAATCGACGCAGAGAAGAGACAGAGAGAGGCACAAGACTTAATGAAAATTGAAACCCTTGAACAATATTTGAAAAGACCTGAGGCGCGAAGACTGTTTGATCAGTCTTTAGACCGCTCGAGCAGTGTCCCCTCAAAAACTAAAAAAACAAAACACAGATGAGAGAAATCAAGAGGATGAAAAAAACCGCTCGAATAACCGCTTGAGCGGTCTATCAGGCGGTGAAAAACAAGGTTCAGTAAATTGAACTATAAGCAAAAGAACCGAGATAACCAAAAGACCGCTCGAAATACCGCTTGAGCGGTGTAGTGAGCGGTGTCCCACTGAGAACCAAAAAACATAGAAAACACACAGAAACAAAGCAAGAGAAAAGAAAGAACAAAAAATAACTTTTGGCAAGGAACGAAACTCTAGAGGTAAGTAAGAGGTATCCATAAGTAGCCCTGCTTGTATATATGCTATAAGAACTGACAAACCCAGAGACACCATTTTCAATCAACGTCAGATTTGGCACAATCATATAAGAGATGAAATACCTTCAGAATACATTCTATGATAGAAAGTGAGTGAGTGCTCTGATTAGAACGAGGATACCAAGTTTTATCACATATTGAAACAAACGTTATGAGGTACATAATCAGCTTAGAAAGCCAAGAAATGCACACATTGACCCTATTTTTCACTCAAACATGCTTGTCGGATAAACTCTTCCTTAATTCAGGCAAAAGAAAACATGATTAACAATAGTTCCGCTGGCGGCTGCCACACTAAGTTGAACGAGAAAGCAAGGCTCGCTTTGGTAGCCATTTTCAGAACCAACTAAAACAAGAGATTTGTATGCAAAAGCGGTTTTCACACTAATACGAATAAAAAAGCAAGGTTCGCATAGGTAGCCATTTTCTCAGATAAAATCAGATGTTAACACAGAAATCGAGGTGGCTACACATTGGTACGTAGAAAAGACATGGTCCACATAAGTAGCTATTTTCTCAACCAACAATAAAAAGATGCCCAGATCAGAGAACAAATTTATCTTTCAAGAACATTAGAATTGTCAACATAGGTTATTTCATGCAATCTAGGTAAACTCTTGCCGAGTAAGAGCTCAAAAACCATTTGATTCTAATACATGATAAACCTAACTACCATATTCAAACAGGTGTGTACAAAATAAAATTGGGTTCGAATGTATTTCAAGAGGTATATGATTTGACCAATACCAACGCAAAACACAGCAAGCCTCCAGGAAAGAAATCAAGTTACACATATACAGATACATAGGAATACAAAAGGATACCTAACACTTAATACTAGGTTTCCATACCTTTATTTTTTTATTTATGAAGAAAGAAATTACTTAACTAGGCAGACTCCAAGAATCTTCTTAAGAAACTCAAACCGAAGATGGTCAAGGGGTTTAGTCAAAACATCTGCTCGCTGAAACTCAGTATCTATGTGCTTAAGAATAATTGTGCCGTCCTCAACAAGATCCTGAATAAAGTGGTGACGGATATTAATGTGCTTAATTCGATAATGTTGAATAAGATTCTTAGAAATGTTTATTGCACTGGTGTTGTCACAATACAACACAATAGGACTCTGTTCAAAACCATAATCAGACAACATCTATTTCATCCATAGAAGTTGAGTGCAACAACTCCCCAGCTACTATGTATTCGGCTTCAACCGCAGAAAGAGAGATTGTTTCCTATGTGGAAACACCCACCCGAGGTGCTTTTTCGATCATCAACACTCCCAGCCCAATCAACATTATAAAAACCAACAATATCAACCATCGTATCATAGGTAAACCAAATACCATACCCAGACGTCCCACTCACTTATTTGATAATACGTTTAATAGCCTGCAAGTAAGACTCTTTGGGATATGCCTGATATCTAGCACATACCCCAACACTGAAAGCAATATCAGGGTGACTCGTTGTCAAATACAGCAGACTACCAATCATACTCCGGTACAAGGTCTGGTTAATAGGTTTACCAGACTCATCTTTAGACAACTTTGAGGTGACGCTCATCGGGGTTCGGGCATGTTTCGAGTTTTTTAGACCAAATTTCTTGATAAGATTCCTAGCATACTTGGATTGAGAAATAAACAAGCCAGACTCAGATTGTTTGACCTAAAGACCTAAGAAATAGTTCAATTCACCCATTAGGCTCATTTCAAATTCATTGCTCATTTCTGTCAAAAAGTCTTTCACTAATGAACCATCAGTAGACCCGAAAACTATGTCATCGACATAGATTTGAGCTACAAGAATGTCATGATTCTGAGTGTAGATGAACAAAGTTCTGTCAACACCACCCATAGCAAAGCCTTTCTCTAACAAAAATGAGGTCAACCTGTTATACCAAGCTCTGGGAGCCTATTTCAGCCCATAAAGAGCTTTTCTCGATTTCAGAACATGATTAGGCAAAGATAGGTCAACAAACCCTTTTAATTGCTCAACATAGGCTGCTTCTTTAAGCTCACCATTCAAGAATGCACTCTTGACATCCATTTGAAACAGTTTGATATGAAGTTTACAGGCAATAGCAAATAGAATTCTGATGGATTGAAGACGTGCAACAGGGGTAAACGTTTCATCAAAATCAATTCTCTCAACTTGAGTGTAACCTTGTGCTACAAGTCTAGCCTTACTTCTAACCACTTCACCAAATTCATTTGTTTTATTCTTGAATATCCATTTGATTCCAATGATATTTTTGTCAAAGGGTTGAGGAACTAGTTCCCACACATTGTTCCTAGCAAATTATTCTAGCTCCTCATGCATGTCATTAGTTCAACATTCATCAAGTAAGGCATCATTAACATTTTTTGGTTCAATTAATGACACATAGCCCATATATGTTACCTCATCCCACATTTGACGCTAAGTCCGCATCATATCCATGACTTCTCCAAGAACTTGACTTACTAGATGATTGAGATTCACCTTTGCTGAGGGTTCTAAACCTTTCTTTTGAGAACCTTTGGGTTCAGATTCTTGCAACTGTGACTCCTGTTTCCCTTTAGTGGGAGTCTTCTCGGGAGGTTCTTCACTTCCATCTAGGTTTGACTGGCTTTCAGCTTGTTCGGCTTCCAGTTCTTCAATGAGGTTGCCTGAAATCGATAAATCAATATCAGTAGGTGTAAAAGTAGGTTCATCATCAATAACAACGTTTATAGATTCCATAATAGTAGATGTTCTATTGTTAAAAACTTAATAAGCGCAACTATTTGTGGAGTACCCCAAAAAGATTCCTACATCACTATGGGAGTCAAATTTACCCAGCTGTTCTCTATCTTGAAAAATGTAGCATTTACTACAAAAAGTACGAAAGTACTTAACAGTCGATTTTGCACCTTTCCAAAGCTCATAGGGAGTGTGAAAAGTCCTTGGTCTCAAATAAACACGATTACTAATATAACATGCAGTATTCACCGCTTCTGCCCAAAAATGTTGTGAAAGATTCTTGTCATGCAGCATGACACGAGCCATTTTTTCAAGAACATGATTTTTTCTTTTAGCCACTCCATTTTGCTGAGGAATTTTCGGAGCAGAAAACTCATAATGTATACCCAACTCTTCACAAAAAGAAGTAAAGTTAGAGTTTTCAAACTCCTTACCATGATTAGACCGAATGCGGATAGTAGAGTTGTAGGACTTGGGTTTTTCACTTTAAAACTTAACAACAAGAGTTTTGAAAATAGAAAAGGTATCAGACTTCTCTCTTAGAAAATTAACCCAAGTAGGGTTTTTCACTTTAAAACTTAAGAACAAAAGTTTTGTAAATAGAAAACGTGTCAGACTTCTCTCTTAGAAAATTAACCCAAGTAAAGTGAGAGAAATCATCCATGGCCACAAAGATGTATTTTTTCTTTCCTAAGCTTTCTGTCCTCGTTGGTCCTATCAAGTTCATTTGTATTAGCTCCAGAGGAGCTTTGGTGCCTAAGGTATTAGTCTTCTTATGAGGAACTCTGGTTTGTTTACCTATCTGACAAGCACCACAAACATGATTTAGTTGGCTACCCAACTTTGGAAGTCCTCTGATCAACTCTTTATTTACAATCTTAGATAGATCCTTGTAATTATGTCTACGTTTCCGATGTCACAATTTTGCCTCATTAATTTTGACAGAATTACAAGTTTCAGCATTTAAGGGAATAATGCCATAACAATTATTAGATGTTCTAGCACCATGCATGACAGTTTTATCTTTCTTATATAAAATAATATAGTTATTTTTAAAAAAATACACTTCATGATGAGTGTCACACATCTGACTAATGCTCAATAAATTTGCCTTTAAACCGTCAACCAAAAAGACAATCTCCAATTTAGGAAGACCAGAAGAAGAAATAGTACATTTTCCTATGATTTTAGTGGAATTCCTGTCCATAAAAGTCACCATCCCACCATTATATGACTCTAAAAAAGAAAACAAAGATCTATCCCCTGACATATGTCGAGAGCATCCACTGTCAAGATACCACATGTGTGTACTTTGTGCTCTCATAGCAGTCTGAACCACATAAGCTTTTAGATTTTTAGATTGAATCCAAACTTTCTTAGTTTTCATAGGAATAGACTATTTCAAATGTATTCTAGGAGTCTTAAGTTGAAACGGTCTATCAAACTGGATAGGATAGCTCAAGCGAGACATGTCATGTAATTTAAAGCAATGCGGTCTAATATGACTTCCCACTCTACAATAATGATAGATGGGAACAAACTTTTTATCAGTTATGGGCATGCGATGTAAAAGTTTGCAATAAGGACGATGTGACCCAGTACGCCGCAATGATGACAGATAGGAGAAGAGTTAGATTTCTTACGTCGCCACGTTGTATGGTGGCCTTACCTGTCGTACTTGTTTCCTCTATCTTCACTTTAGTGAAGTTCATTTCTTTCTTGCCTTTGAAATTCAGCTCATCAACCTGCTTAGCTTTCACAAATGTCGGGGCTGCTTGTTCTTTTTGTTTCCCTGTATATTGATTTGACGTACCTACAAGTCCTAAACCAACTTTGTCACCTGCTGCTTTTTGACCGACAAGAAGTCTGTCCAAAGCATTTGAACCTACATTCCAACGCTTGAGAGTAGCATTAGCAGGATTCAGTTCCTTCTCAAGTTCAGTTATATGAGAACATTTTAATAAACTTGTCATCATTCAACAACATATACCTTTCCTCATCTTGTTTACAGTTTTTCAAGTTGATGCGCAAGATATTCAATTCATTTTTCAAGTCATCTTTTTTCACTTGAGCCTATAAAAACTCTTGCATAAGTTTTTTTTTTCTCACTTTCACAGGTTTTAAATTGAAAAACAAGCTTGACACATTTTTTAATTAACACATAACTCTCTTTGTAGAGCTTATCGTAAGCTACTTGGAGAGAGTCACTATCTTCTCCCTTAACAATTTGAACATTATCCTCTTCTTTCTCACCTTCATTCACAAGTTCATTTATGTCATTGTCACTAGCCTCATAGTGAACAGAAGCAACGAAGGTTATAACGTTATTATCATCATACTGGTCTTTATTGTCGTCACTCAACTCAGGTTTGCTTTCATTATCCCAAGTTACAGTAAATAATTTTTTCTTCTTTTTCATCTTGTTTGGACATTCTTGAGCAATATGCTCAAAACCTTTGCACTCATAACATAGGAGGCCAGAGTTTTGAGATTTTTGTCCCTTTTTGTGAAAGGGTTTAGCACCATTCTTAGGTTTGTCATTCCCAAACCACTTTTGAGATTTGTCATCCTGATTAGGCTTTTTATTTTTTTAAATTCTTTAAAATTTTTTAACAAACATTGCCAATCATCTCATGATTGAATTCATCATCAAAATCACAAGCAAACCCTTGAGTTGACGTAAAAGCAAGATTTTTTGAAGTTTTATGATTTTAAAAGTTTAGCTCGTAAGTTTGCAAGTTTCCAACCAAACTTTTAACTGTAATAGAGTCAATATTTTTACTTTCCTCTATTGCGATAACTTTTGGTTGGAAGCGTTCGAGAAGAAATCTCAATATTTTTCGAACAATCTTAAAGTTAGAAATCTTTTTACCATGATTAAATGAAGCATTAATAATGTTACTTAACTTAGTATAAAAATTATCAAACTTCTCGTCTTCTTTCATACGTACAGTTTTAAAATTTATGGTAAGACGTTAAAGTTTAGAAATTTTTACAGTTTAAGTTCCTTCATGAATGATTTCCAGAATGTCCTACGCTTCTTTATCCAACTCACACGTGCTTATTCTATGAAATTTCTCTTGCGTGACCCTGCTAAAGATAGCGTTCATAGCCTTACTATTCCACATGACATTCTCAAAATCAGTCTTATCCCATTTAGCAAAAGGCTTAGGGATGAATTTCTCATTAACAATCATGGTTGGGTAAGCATACCCTTCAATAACAGCTAACCAAACCCTCTCATCAATGGACTTAAAAAAAGTCCTCATCCTAACTTTCTAGAAAGAGTAATTAGCCCCATCAAGAAAAGGATGTCCACCAGTGGAAGCACCTTCTTTCAAATAATCCATATATGAAAATCAAACAAAACAAGGATCAATAAGAAACCTACTCCGATACCAATTAAAAAAATCAATTTTTAATATGCAAAAAAAAAAAAACTTGAGTGTTTGATATGCAATATGAGATACAAAAACGCAACCAACTGATCAACACAATCACCAAACACAGAGACAAGCAATTTTTTAAGTGAAAAACCCCAACAAGGATAAAAATCACGGGACTTAACTAAGTCCAAGAAAGCAAGCACTAATAAAGTATTGGTTACAAGAAAAATCTTACAAACCCCAGTTGAATTCTCAACCTATTGCTACTCGTCTTCTTGTCGAATTCTCGTGTACCAATTCTGTGTTTGCTTGCCATTGGAATCCACCTTCGGATTTCATCACTTGAGAATCCTCTCAAGTATTGGATGTGTTGATGATGTTGACGACTTGAACGAAGATCTTTGGATGCCTTAATATGCAGTAACGTCGTCAAGTCTTTCTCACAAATACTCCCCCTCAAGCTATTCAGCAGCAGCCGCACACAACAATATATTTCACTCACTAAACATCAATTGCCTAAAACAATATATATCTCAAATGCTGCTGACCCTACTCAACATATAAATATTTTCCGAGATATATCGCTCGAGCGGTCTTTAGACCGATCGAGCGGTCATACCAGTTATGCATAAAAAAAACTATTATAGTATGCCGAGTCTAGGTAAACATTAGTTACGTCCTTCTCCTCAACTCTACAAAAGAGACTTTCAAAGACAACTGTGCATCATATCATAGAAGAATTAAATAAGAAGAAAAATGGAATGATTGTGTTACAGACTTGCCAAACAAAGTGGAATATGACATTAGAAAAACATTCCTAACACAGATATAGGAAGATAATTCTTATGCTCATTTGTATTCAAATATTTTTCTTTTTTATTTTTTAGCATGTAAAATTATAAAATTATCCTTCTTTTTTTAATAAGCGTATATGAAAAGATAGTTTTATAATTTTACATGCTCAAAAATAAAAAATAATATAAAAAATTTAGACAAAAAAGAAGTGTGCAAATTATTTTCCTATGAGAACATAGATGGGTTTTTTGTTGCGATCAGTACATTGCTTATGTGGATATGCCATGTAAATAAAACTGTTGCTTTTAGTAGATGCGTTATGTATCCATGCTGAAATATAAGAATGAGCTGTGCTACGTGCACATGTATGGATGACCGATCTAAACACAGATGTGAGACAATTATGAAAATTCTTACTAGCAAGAGTTTATGGATCCATAAACTCTTGTTAGTAAGAGTTCTCATAATTGTCTCACACCTGTGTTTTAATCGGTCATCTGCCTATATTTTTTTTATAAGAATATATATATGTATAAAGATAGATAAATAGATAACACAGTGATGTAATTACGAATTTGGGTCGGTGGGTTCATTCAATGAGCAATTAATGCCATGTTTATAGTTGTTCTAAAAATATATTAAAATCAATTTTTACATGAAATGTTGTGTACAGCTTCCCTCCAAGTTAGTAATAGATCGGATCGATTCTGGTAGGATGATGTAATGCCACCCACAAAATTTGAGTTCTATTATATGCACACTTATTGGATATAGAATTAGACACTCTTTTTACATTAAGTGGGTTTCAAAATTATATAAGACTTACCTTATACAAGAAGAGTGTGTTCAAATCTGTGTACCTAAATTTTTTTACCAAATTTATGTTGGGATGTGTCTTGTATTTTACTGGGCCTATGTTTATTATATTATTTTTGGTTTATATGTAATTAAGTTAGGGTAGAATTAGGAGTTCACTAGAATTCTTTATGTATATGGTTTATAATAATACGGGTTGACTAGAATTCTTTAGGATTTCTACGTGTGCACCTATAAATAGGATACTACTAGAGCCATAGAGTGAAGGTCGTGAAACAGAAAATTGTGAGGTTAGCTGGTAGAGCGAATGGAGACGGGTGCTGTACTCTTTCATATTCGACATAGTAAAATATTTTCTCTCTCGCTCATGGATGTAAGCCGGTGTGGGCCGAACTATGTAAATCATCGGTGTTTATTATTTTATGCCTTTTTATGCGTAGTTTTGCTTCTGTTCATGTTCGAGAATCGGTGTTTAAATGCCAACAAGTGGTATCAGAGCCGATGGTAGACGATTCGAAATCGTGGTGGAAGATCAGAGCAAGGTATAATTTTTTAATTTCATATCATATAAATCAATATATATATATATAATTCGCACACACAAAAAAAAAAGAAAAAGGTTAAAACTGTGCGGTAGTACTGTTGTGCAGCGCTCGTGTTGCGCTGTATGAAGCTTCTTGATCAATACGATTTTAGTGTGAAGGAAGCAGTGTTCGGTCAATCAAAAAAAATTTTTGAGAACGACAACAAAAGCGAGGATTTGTTTTTGGCACGGATATTGTTAAGTTGATTGTCAATTTTTTGAACGGCTAAACTCACACACCCATTATACCCACACATTGCTCTTAGTAAGGTTTGAACTCCCAACCTCCCATTTAGAGGCAAACACCTATACCATTGGATCAAATGCCACTTGGTATAAGTTGATTGTCATTGACACACACTCAGTGGTTGTTTTGATTAAGTTTTTATTCAGTGTGTTGAAGCCTTATTATTGTTTTGGAATTGGATTATTTGATTCACGAAAGTTCTAGATTCCTAATTAGGAATTATGTTATTGTTTCACGAAGAAGTTTAACTCACTGAATTTCAAAAGGGTTTTGGTAGGGTGTGGTAGTTTTGAATTGACAGCTTTAAATTATTTTTATTATATCGGCTTGAATATATAGCAAAATAATTTAAGGAGAAAGTGTCTCCTAAGATTTTTTAGCCCTGCGAATTCATCGTTACGGTCAGATTTTTTAGATTTTGCATAGTTTGATTGGATTGGATAGATCAGCATATATTGGGATTGATCGAATGTGATCAGGTACAATCAGGAGCGATTGGGTATAATCAGAATTGATTTGGGCTCCGTGGGACAAGGAATACACATATCTGGTATTGCGACGAGTTCAGTTTGTAGAGATTGTCAGACACAAATCTGATGGCGTTGAAAAGTTTGAGTTTTGTGATTGAGCCTTTTAATGGTCACAACGACTTCACCTTATGGCGTTGAAGAGTTCGAATTTCGTGATTGAACCTTTTAACGACCACAACGACTTCACCTTATGGCAAAAAAAGGTAAAGAATATTTTGACGCGCGAAGGACTGATCAAGGCTCTCAGAAAGAGTTCTTATGATTGTCTCATACCTATGTTTTGATTGGTCATCCATACCTATACGTTTATATTTTCTATAAGAATATATATATATATATATATATATATATATATAACACAGTGATGTTGTTACGAATTTGGGCCAGTGGGTTCATTCAATGAGCAATCAATGCCAAGTTTATAGTTGTTCTAAAAATATATTAAAATCAATTTTTACATGAAATGTTGTGTACAACTTCACTCCAAGTTGGTAATAGATTGGATCGATTCAGGTAAGATGATGTAATGCCACCCACAAAATTTGACTTCTATTATATGCACATTTACTGGATATAGAATTAGACACACTCCTTTTACATTAAGTTGGTCAAAAATTATGTAAGATTTATTTTATACAAGAAGAGTGTGTTCAAATCTGTGTACCTATGATTTTTCTCCAAATTTATAATGCCGCAGTCTTATATGACTTGACTTTATTTTCTCTTTAAATATTTTAGTTCTGTCTCAACTCTCACTCTTGAGTGCTTTTCTAACTTCACAAAAAAACAAAATTTTTTTTTCTCTTTTGTCAATTAAGAGCCTAATTGGCAACTATTTTACAAGTCAGATTTTTATTTTTCCGCATTTTTAACTAAAAAAATTAAATTATGTTCAAAATAGGTTATACATGTAAATTAGGTTTTAAATTAGGATTTTTTAAAAAGTTAATTGGGTGAAAAGTTTATTTTTTTATTTCTATTTAAATTTAATTTTATTATTCTTCTATATAATTGAGTATATTGTTGGGATTTAAACACCAATCTCCGAACATGAACGGAAGCACACATCCATGCACAATACTAAAGAAAATATCATACGGGAATATAGGCGGTTCGGTACAATCTACTTACGTTCACAGGTGCGAGAAATAATCCACTATAACTGTAGAATATACAATTCTAAGATAAAAAATATCCCAAAATTTGACACCCACAACCTGAATCCTAAAACAAACCCCGTTTTTCCACTTAAAGGTTATTCCTGTGCTCCCGGTATTTTTTTATCTCTCCCTACATCTCTACTTTCTTGATTTACTCTCCATACAAATAACTAGAATTATATAGATATATTTATAGATAATCTTTAAAAACTCTAACCTATATAATTATAAAACCCTACATGCATTAGACTCTTTATGAATTTATGACTGCACCTCAATGCAAATTTATATAAATAAAATATTAATTATATGAGTTCACAGAATACAAGATATATATCCAATGTATATCAATTCTTAGTTGTGATAGGTAGTAAATAAGTTATGGGAGCTGCTAATGCCACACACAAAATTTATGATGCCACGCATTTTATTGGTATTTGATATTTAACCCTTCAAATTTTTGTACTTGTTATGAAACTGAACGCGTAATGAATGACCATATTAATGGTCTTCATTAATGCGACAATTTCCTTTCACGTATAAAAGGAAGAATGTACTGCAATGTAATTGATGAATAAAAAGAGAAGAAAATTTGAAAGAGAAATTAATATATATGATCCTGAAGATCTATGATATAACTATTCCCGAAGAATTAATTATTTTATATATTTGTGTTTTGTATTTATTTACTAGTTTAAAATTTTTTCAATTTATTATTTTCACAACATATTTTTTGTTTTTTGTTTACTAAAAATCTGTGGTTGAAAAGCTTGTCACATTTAAAATGCACACCCACTATTCAATAATGATTTGGATTATAATTATGCCCCAGAGCAAAATTACCAAAGAGGACAAAGCTTTCCTGTCCAAACCCACTTTTTTTACCCCACCTCGCCGGTAACCACTGTTCATAATTTATATGGACTATTAAGGCATATTTGAATAGTATAAAATTATTTATTTATTTTTAAGTAAGCTAAAAAGCTATTTTTGGATAACACAAAAACTACCCATTTTTTAAGCAGGCTAAAAAAAACTATTTGTGGAGTACCCGAATGGACTGCCTATATTTTAAGTGGGCTAAAAAATTATTGGTGGAGGACCCAAATGAACTGTCCATATTTTAAGTAGGCTTAAAGCTATTGGTGGAAGAACCGGATGAGCTGTCCATATTTTAAGTAAGCTGTGGACTAAAAAGCCATTGGTGGAGGACCTGAATAGGCTGTTCATATTTTAAGTGCGCTAAAAGCTATTGGTGGAGAATCCAGATGGGTTGCCCAATTTTTAGAGTGCACGAAGGTTGTCTAAATTTTAAGTGGACTAAAAAGTCAATTTTTAAATAGCTCCAAGGCCAATTTTTTGAGGATAATTAAAATTATATTTTTATTATAGGTCTGATCCGAAGATGTATAATCAAATCATCATTTTTAGTATAATGTTGCTACTGTAATGGCAACAAAAAAAATATTTATTTTGAGAATGTCGAACAGTGGATAATGTCAAGACCCGTTTATTTTGCTCAAAATATTGGATTTAAAGCATTTTATTATTTTAAAAAGAATGTTAGCTAGGGTCCGTTCCAAAGGAAGTACACCCAAATTATTTTTTTTTATTTTTCAACACACTAAAATATATATATTTTTTGTTAGCTGAACAAATGCAGAGAGGGTGATATAAGAGAGTTTGACAAAATATTTTTGTTGTAGGTTTAGAATCTAGAAAATAGAATTTATTTTGAGGGAGGAAAGAGAGAGGAAAAGGAATAGGGGATGTACAACAATACAAGCATTTTACCCACTAGTGTGTCGATCTGATCTCCCAAAAATCTCTCTTCTTTGACTTCTTTTTCTTCAAAGTTTCTATTAATTCTCTTTTGCTTTTCTTTTTTGTTTCCTCCTCAGAATGGCTTCTTCAAATTTTCCCCACCAACTGCTCTCTCATTTTTCTTATTTGAACACTTCTCTCTCTGAATTAATTCTCCCCCTTTCCCCATTGCACTGTTGTACAATTTATACAAAACCAAAGGGAAACTTGAAAATCCCCTCCCCCACTATGATCAGATGGGATGGCGGTTTTTTTGTAATTTAATTTGTTTGTTAAAACAAACAAAGCTAGCCAGAATTTTCCCAAGGGAAGAGGAAAACATGGGGAATAGTGGTTTCATATTCTCCCTCTTACATGCACGTGGGAATTCCACATTTTGCTCCCTTTTTTATTTTTTTAACTCATTTGATATTATATCTAGGTAACATTAATGCTTTTACCCATTTTATTATTCTTTTATTTTATTTTATTATTTTTTAGCCCACATTAAATTTGACTCGCATAAAAAATATGATTTTTTTATTTTAACAATTTTGGTTTAATTAATTTCAGAATTTTTTTTTGTTGTTTTAAGACCAAATTCTTTTTCAAAAAAGAAAATCAAATCATAAGTTTTAAATTAAGTAAATAGTAATTCCGACTATTAAATCCATGTCGAACAATATCTGGACTTTAATCACTATCCCACGGATCAGTAGTTAATTTTAGTATTTAAATATTTATTTTTAATATGGCACGACACGAAACTATTTTTGCACACCGTTGTCGGAGAATGTTCGGCTGACTATGCTGCCACAAAACTACTAAGTCCTTTGTGAGGCTCCAGTTTCGATTAATCTCCTCTAGAGCCTTCATCACTGCTGCTTTAGCGACCCGACTGAATGAATGTGGTGATGTGATTTCTGTAGCAAGAGACTTTCCGCAGTGAAATCTGTCAAGTTCAGTATATAAATCCACAGTAGGACGTTCTCAATCTAGGGTTGACTACATCGGCATTGAGCTACACAAGAATGTGGTAACACAATGAGAACAATGGCCAGGATGATAAGAAGCCCAAGGGTTGACCCGTTGTAAAACAAAAAAAAAGCACAGTTACGATTTATTTAATTGAAATCTTTATTTGAAATTTCTTTTCTCTGTTCAATATATTATCGTAAGCTTGCACTCTTATTTCTTAGGTTTTTCGACGGGACAATGAGACAAACAAAGATTTCAAACACGCACAAGTACCGAAATATGGTTCCTCGCTATCCAAAGCTCTATAAGTTTTAATTTTTGTGTTGTTTCAATTAAAACCAAAAAAAACTTGAATTAACGGGCTCGTAGATCATCCCCAATATTTAACTTTTGCATGCTCAGCTGCCGTTCGACCCATTCACTGTTAACACCATTCGATCCTAAAATTTAACGCATTTTTAGAACAACCTTGCGATCTTCACTTACATCGAACCCATGCACTACACACACGACTATGGTAGAAACTAATTAGGAAGACCAACAGATTAAGTCCCTGATCCAGTATTATACTACTTCAGAATATATGTCACTAAGCTACATCCAACCACCAACAGTTGGAGTGTCACATTACGAAATAAAGTCCAACATAATTCAAATGCTATAATCCTTTTATGGACTTAGTGATGATGATCATTACAAACATATTGATGAATTCCTAGAAATCTATTCGATTGTTATAATCAGTAATTTTTTTGATGAAGCCCTTAAAATGAAGTTGTTCCCTTTCTTCCTAAAAGATAAAGCCAAGCATTGGCTTAATTCCTTAGAGTCGAACACAATCACGACAACTTCAATAGAAATTATTAAAGAAATATTTTTCGATAGGCAAAACTAACAAGATTCGACGCGTTATCACGAGTTTTACCCAATCAAGGTAGCATGCTAGCTCCACCACCTAGGCCCGTATACCCCAACTCTTATCATCCTCAAGCCTATCCACCTCCTCCTGTCCCTTAGTCTACACCCTCGACCCTTCCTCGAAACTCGGCTTTTGAGGAGAAAGTGTTAAATGCTTTACAAGACTTAGATAAAAGAACTCAGCTTTTAAGTTCCCATTCCCAATCCATTGCTAAGCTGAAAATCAAAGTCGAACATCTAACAGTTGCCTTGAATTGCTGAGAGAACGGCAAGCTACCTAGCCAACCAGTAACCAACCCTAAAGGTTAGTTTGCCGTAGAGAGTCAGTCGGCTAATAGTGGTGGGTATCACGAACAAGCACGGGTACCTTGTTATCACCCTCAGAGATGAATGAGAGTTTAAAACTCATCTCGAGAAGACTGTAGTCCCCACAGTCTCTCATAACCTAAAGTTGTCTAATGGCTCCAAGACCGACCCACCTCACTTATTTCCTACCCCCACAGCATCTGCTGACACACCCCCACCTCCCTCACTTACTCCTTCTCGTGGGTTACTGATGACTCCGTCAACACCTCCTCCTAGACTCTGAGCTCCATTCCTAATGTGCCTCGATAGGCCACCACCTTTCGGTAAAAAGGGAGCCTCAAGAGATGATATGCTTGAACTTTTCAAGCAAGTCAATATTAGTATGCCACTCTTAGATGCATTTAAGAAGGTTCCCTCTTACACTAAGTTCTTAAAAGACCTTTACACCCAAAAGCGTAAGTCAAAGACTAACATCCCCGGGACTCCTACCATTTCATGTGTTATCGACGATGACTCGATCGACCGTGCCCTCCTCGATCTAGGAGCCAGTGTCAACCTCCTCTCCTACTCAGTATATGAGCAATTTGAGTTAGGTGAACTCAAACCGACATCGGTCACCCTCTTGCTAGATGATCGGTCAGTTAAAGTCCCATGCGAAGTCATTGAGGATGTACTTGTCAAAGTCAACAAGTTCCTTTTTCCTATCATGTTCATTGTCCAAGACACCGAGCCTGACCTAAACTTACGGAGATAAACACTTGTCATCCTCGGCTGACCCTTCTTAGCTACAGCTAATGCATGTATCAATTGCTAAATTGGGGTAATAGATGTTTTCTTTGGGAACATGAAGTTACGATTGAACATCTTTCATGCCTCACAACAGCCCTCACCGCACGCCGACTGCTTTGCAGTCGATGTCATTGAAGAGGCAACGGAAGCGGCGCTTCCCTTCATTTTTGGTGATGACCCATTAGAGACGTGTTTGGCACATTTCAGAGCCGACACAATTGACATCGATCAGTCCATAGATGAGGTTAATTCCATACTTGACTTAACCGGTTATCTAGATATTTCACCATGAAGGTCTCGATTCGAGCGCCTACCGCCCCTTTTTATCGATACCTGTTATGCCCTCATTAGACTCACTACTAGAACATAAGCTAAAGCCACTCCCGGCTTCGCTCAAATACATTTTCTTAGGGCCTAATAACACGTTACCCACCATTATAGCCTCTGATTTGACCTCCAATCGGGAAAGTCAACTCGTGGAGGTATTAAAAGACCATAGAGGAGCCATAGGGTGGTCTACAGCTGACCTAAAAGGAATTGACCCCTCCGTCTGCATGCACCACATCCATTGCAAGGACAATGCAAAATCGACTCGAGAAATGCAACGAAGACTTAACCCTAACATAAAGGAGGTTGTGTTAAGGGAGGTTGTGAAACTTTTAGATGCGGGTATCATTTAGTCCATTTTCGACAGTAAGTGGATGAGCCCAACCCAAGTAGTCCCTAAGAAATCTAGGCTCACCGTTATGCAAAATGACAAAGGAGACTTGATGCCCACACACACCACCTCTGGCTGGTGAGTGTGTATCGATTATCGAAAGTTGAATGCCATAACAAGGAAAGATCACTTCACGCTGCCCTTCATTAACCAAATCTTCAAACTCTTAATAGGTCATAGCTTCTTTTGCTTCCTATATGGCTACTCCAGGTATAATCAGGTACTAATCTATCCCGAGGATTAGGAGAAGACTACCTTCACTTGTCTATTTGGCACTTTTGCCTAACATCGTATGCCTTTTGGCCTGTGCAATGCACCAACGACTTTTTAACAGTGTATGATGGCAATCTTTTCTGATATGGTCAAGAAAATCTTAGAAGTCTTCATGGATGATTTTTTAGTCTTTGGATCCTCATTCGAAGATTATCTTCAAACATGAATAACGTCCTTAAACGATGCATGGAAACCAATCTCGTACTCTACTGGGAGAAGAGCCATTTTAAGGTTCAACAGGAAATAGTCTTAAGCCATATAGTGTCAAAAGAGGGATTGAAGTTGACAAAACTAAAGTCAACCTCATTTCTAAATTTTCACCTCCTGCTTTCGTTTGTCAGATTCATTCATTCCTAGGACACGCAGGTTTTTATCGTCGATTCATTAAAGACTTCTCAAAGATATCCAAATCACTATGTGACCTTCTCACGAAGGACACACCTTTTGTCTTTGATGAATCCTTCCTTCGAGCCTTCGAGCAACTCAAGGATGTCTTTTCAATGGCACCCATCATTTAGTCACATGATTGGTTCTTATCTTTCAAAATCACATGTGATGCATCTAACTACGTTGTAAGAGTTGTTTTAGGTCAACGTGTTAACCGAATCCCATATGTTATATACTACGCTAGTAAGACCTTTACTAACGCACAGTCGAACTATATTGTTAAGATCAAGCGCTTAGCATCTTACCAAAACTCGCAGGTAGTGGTGAAGGCCCAACTTTATTTCCTTATACGCATGGCAGCGCAAAGTCCCGTGTCCATACGTGCTGTGGGTGAGCCTAAGGGATTTTGTAGTGCACACGTGGTGCACCGACTGGATGGGCCGTCAAGCACCGATAACACGTGGAGGCGGACCCCCCACGTACTAGCGATTTCCTTAAGAGAGATTCTGGCCCCCCATAAAGCCAACAATCCCCCCTCAGAAACTACCCTGGGGAGACTTGAACCTGCAACCTCGCTCTGATACCAATTATCAGGATCAAGCGCTTACCATCTCATCAAAATCCCGCAGTTAGTGGTGAAGACGCAACTTTATTTCTTTATATGCATGGCAGCGCAAAGTCTCGCGTTTATACGTGCTGCGGGTGGGCCTAAGGGGATTTGCAGTGCACACGTGGCACATCGACAAGATGGGCTGCCAAGCACCGATAACACGTGGAGGTGGACCCCCCACATACTAGCGACTCCCTTAAAGGAGATTCTGGCCCCCATAAAGCCAACATATACCACTACAGAGAAGGAGTTACTGGCAGTAGTCTTCGTACTTGACAAGTTTAGGTCCAATCTCCTAGGTTCGAAAGTTGTAATCTACATGGACCATGCTGCCCATCAACACTTGCTATCCAAGAAAGACACCAAACCCCGACTTATTCACTGGATCCTACTCTTATAAGAGTTCGATCTTGACATACGTGATAAGAAAGGGATTGAAAATTTCGTAACCGACCACCTCTTTTGTCTCATAGTTGAACCCTTTAGTGACTCCACCCCTACGAGACTCGTTTCCCGACGAGCAACTTTTAGCAGTCACCGGCTCCCAACTTCCTTGGTATGCCGATATTGTCAACAATATAGCAGTCGGTCGAATCCCGTCTCACTGGTTCAAACAAGATAAGGACCGATTCTTCTTCCAAATAATGTTCTATTTCTGAGAAAACCCAGAACTTTTTAAATATTTTCTCAACCAGGTGATCTAGCGATGTGTTCCGAAAAATGAGATGGCTAGTATCCTGTCTTTCTGCCACTTCTTAGCCTACGGAGACCACTTCACTGGTAAGAAAATATCGGCTAAGGTCCTTCAAAGTGGTTTTTACTGGCCCATAATCTTTAAAGATTTTTATGAATTCTGTCAGTCCTACCTTCGATGCGAATAAACTGGTACGATTTTCTCCAAAGACACGATGCCTCTAAACCCAATGCTAGTTGTTGAGCTCTTTGATGTTTGGGGCATCAACTTTATGGGACCATTTCTACCGTCTCATGGCTATGAATACATCTTAGTGGTGGTGGATTATGTATCTAAATGGGTAGAGGTCGTGGTAACCAAATCGAATGACCACAAAGTTGTGGTTAAGTTACTCTAATCCAATTTGGTTTCCCACGAGCTGTCATCAGCGACGGCGGGACGCACTCAATAAGTACATCTCCGCCTTACCTCGATGATATTCCATCACTCACAAGGTAGCCACTTCTTACCATCTACAAACCAGTGGCCAAGTCGAAGTATCCAATCGGAAAGTCAAGAACATATTGACTAAGTTTGTCCATCCTAATCAACAGGATTGATCCGAAAGGCTTGATGACGCTGTGGCGTTGGGATTTAGGGGTAAAAAATAAGAGAATTCAAAAGATGTTTTAGAAAATATTTTAACACCTTGAAAATCAAATTTTGAAAACCCCATTTTATCGAAAATAGAGTCGCCACTTAATTTTTGAGAAAAAACTAAGAAAAATAAAAATAACCACTGACATTTAAAACGTTAACCAAAAAATAGGGATTGAAGGCTAAGGTACGAATCAAAAAAGGTGTTAGGTATCCCGTTCGCCCAACCATAAGGTTGGCCTCTACTAATTATCATCAGCTCTTTAATAGAATTTCTCAAATGCATGCAACTAAAGAAAATGGAGGCAAAGAGAGAATATCCAAAATCAAGTATAGAAAATACATAATATATGTACATAACACTCCAAATCAAAACAAATAAAAAAAGTGTAAAATCTTAAGTTCTAAGGCATGTAATTTCTAACTAAAGGATATATGGAACATTCCCACATGCAATATTCACAAAAATAAGCTAACTATCATGATTTAAATAAAAGAATAGAAACATGGTAGAAATTATTAAAATTACCTAAACATGAACTTGCTACAAAATAAGCTAAACTATTTTAAACATAATATTAGCATGCATAAATTATCAAAAGTATGACCAAAACAAAAGCATATGAAATTCCTACATTAAAAAAAAGAAAACTTACTGACAAATAAATTTAAAATAAAGGTTGTATAACAAAAAGATTTAAATGAAAAGAAAAACTTTACAGAAGGACAATAATGCTAAAATAATAAAAAAGGTTAGAAAATACTACTTTACTATTTACATTTTATGCTTTAGAAGAAACAAAAGAAAATAAAAAGAAATCAAAAGAAAATAACACTTAAAAGACAAAAGCTAGTTTAGGAAACTTTTTGTGATTTTTAGGTTTTAACAAAAATAAGAAAAAAAGTGCCATGAATAGAGAATAAGACTATAGAAAATGAAAAATGAATTTCTATAAGGAAAATGAATATTAATATTACAATAAAAGAAATGCTAAATGGAGATTTATTAAAGTTTATAAGAAAATAAAAGACTAGAAAAGAACATTAAACTAATTCTTAAAGGAAAAATGGACATTAAACTAAAGGAAAAGAAAAATGAGAAACAAAGCTAAGAAAGTAAAAGAACACTTAAACTAATATTATAAGTAAAGAAAGAAAAATAGACAAATGGTGCATTAAGAAAGAAATTACATTAAGTTAAAAGAAAAAGAAAAATAAGAATTTTTTACATTAAGCTAAAAGAAAAAGAAATAAAATTTTTTAAAGCTACATTACAAGAAAAAAAAGTAAATGCTAAGAAAGAAAATTACATTATTATTAAATAAAAATTAAGAATTATAATGGAGCGAGAAATAAAATGAAATGCTAGTAGAAGAAAATTAGACTAATTAATATAATGGAGCGAGAAATAAAATGAAATGCTAGTAGAAGAAAATTAGACTAATTAAAAGAAAAGAAAAGAAAAGTGAATAATACTAAAACATTAAATTAGCATAAAAAGAAAAGAAAAGCGCAGAAATGAAATGCTAGGATTAAATCATTTTCATGTAAGTACTTATATCATAACAATAACGACATTACTTAGTCGTATCATTAAATCATTGTGGCACTAATTTGATGAGTTAATTAAAGAGAAATATAATGTGCTTAGTGTGAATGTGAAGAGATTAATAACTAAACAATTAAATAAAATAACCGAATTACATGAAGTGGATAGGATTGACTATGTAAATGAAAGGAAAATACAAATTAATATTAAATTTAACCCGATCACTCCAAAAAAGAGAAAATAAAGTTTTAGAAAGATCGAGGATCTAAGCAGGATACCTAGATTGTCGGAGAATTTTCAAGTTGGGAGTATGCTTCAATGATCCAATTCTCGGGTGGTGATCCAAGCGAGACTTCGACGTCGATCGGAGGTTCGGCAGGGTTTCGACGTCGGGGCTGGGGATCGGTTGGTATATTGGTAGAGTTTCTTTCACTCAAAATTCGTACTAAAAGCGTATGCTGGGGTACGGTATTTATAGAATTCTTCAACCAATGACGTGTTGCCACGTTTTGGGACACGTCAAGCCATTTGGAGTTGACGGTAGCCACTATCAAAGATAGTGGTCACCATGTTTTTGGAAGGTTCCTCAAAGTTCTATGGCGGTCGCCACAATGGGAGTTGGCGATCGCCATGATGAAAGGTGGCGGTCGCCATTTTTGGCTAGGGTTTCTACAAAGTTCTATGGCGATCGCCACAATGAGAGTTAGCGGTCGCCTTACTTGGGTAGCAAGTTTTGATGGTTCGTCAAAATTTTATTGGTTTGAAGGTTCCGGGTTCAAATACCAAGCTTGGATCACTTCTCGAGGATTGTATCAAGGCACTATTCTACCTGTTTTCATCATCGAATTTGCCAAAGATTAGCCGGGATCAAATTGGGGTGTCTACAATTTTTCCTCTTTGATATAACTTGCATAGAAACGCGTGAAGTAGGTTATACCAAAGACCCAGAGACAACAACCATTTGACCGAGCCGTCAATCTTAGGCCACGAACACACAAGCATGCATATGATGTTGGTCATACTCAAATTTTAATCGAGCTGCCTACGTACCCCCTTTTGCTAGGGATCAGACCCGAACGTAGTTCACGGGGCAAAATGCAAGATGCAAAAACATGATGTGGATGATAACATGAATAAATGCTAACATGATGTAGACATTTACATTGTAGTGAAAATATAATGCAAGAAAGTTCCAATGTCATAACACAGATCGAGAAAAAGATCATTCAGTTTTAGGTCATGAAAGGACCAATGAGTCAGTTTATGGTCGTGAGGAGGACCGACAAGTTAGTTTATGGTCATAAAAAGGACCGACGAGTCAGTTTAGGGTCATGAAAAGGACCGACGAGTCAGTTTAGGGTCAAGAGGAGGACCGACGAGTCAGTTTATGGTTATGAAAAGGACCGACGAGTCAGTTTAGGGTCATGAAAAGGACCGACGAGTCAGTTTATGGTCGTGAGGAGGACCGACGAGTCAGCTTATGGTCATGAGGAGGACCGATGATTTAGAACGAGGTATGAGATAAAAGCTAAGTTAAGGTTTTGAAATTTATCGGAGAGGATATCGCGAATTAATAGGTCGAGTTAAGACCTAAAATTCGGGATGAGATATGTGATTAAAAATAATTAAAAGCCAAATTTGTGGCTTAAAATTAAATTTATTGGAGTGGAAAATCACGAATTAATAGGTCGAGTTAAGACCTAAAATTCGGGATGAGATACGAGATTAAAAATAATTAAAAGCCAAATTTGTGGCTTAAAATTAAATTTATCGAAGTAAAAAATACCTCGAAGAGATGAGCGTTTAAAACACACAAAATTTTCTCGAAGTATTTTTAAAAAACTTCCGAGACTATTTTTGAAAAGTTTTAAAAGTTATTTTTAGAAACAAAACATGTACACAGAAATAAACTTTAAAAGATTTTATGTGTTCTGGAAATTATTATTATTATTTTTATTATTTTTTTATTTTTTATTTTTTTATTTTTTTAAATAAAATAAATGCATAATAATGATAATAAAACTAAACACAAAAATGCCCAAACAACCCCAAAAAATCCTAAAACATCATAATGGCAAACTGATACTAGGCCGCCAACTTTGAAGTTGGCGGTCGCTGTGATGGGAATGATATGACGGTTGACAAACTGGCGGCCGCCTGGACTAAATTCGTCTGACACGGCGGTCGCGCACTAGAAATCCCTACAACATAGTAGCCGCCGTGTGACGTTTGGGAAACATGGCGGTCGCTCACACATGAGATGGCAACCGCTAACTTAGAGCGCGTCTACAGCCCTTTAAAGCGTGCGAGCACAGGCCATTTGCATCCTTTCACTCTCTCTCTAACTCTCCATTCTCTCTCGTCTACTCCCAAGCTTTTCCCTTTGTTCCTCTTTGTCTTTCAGCTTCACGATGTTTACTCTGCTGCTCTTGATCTCATTTTTCTTCATGGCGGGTCAAGGCCATGGGGATGATGACTCAGGGTCACGATAGGACCCCTCCGCTAGCGGGGTCACTTCCACGCAGCCCACTGCGGCGATGGATGCCCTTGTGCTCGAGGCGGAGCTTGCCTCCCGTCGTGTTACTGAGGAGGCGCGAGCAGCT
>JAULJZ010168869.1:0-24827 GCA_032270985.1 Heliamphora pulchella
ATCTAACATGTCATCTAACCTAGGAATAGGATGTCTATACTTTACCGTAATGTTGTTGATAGCCCGGCAATCAACGCACATTTGGCAAGTGCCATCCTTCTTAGGTACGAGCAATACTGGTACTGCGCATGGACTCAAGCTCTCTCTCACGTGTCCTTTGGTCATCAACTCCTCAACTTGCCTTTGTAGTTCCTTCGTCTGCTCCGAATTACTCCTAAAGGCTGGTCGATTAGGGATCGATGCTCCTGGTACAAAATCAATTTGATGCTCTATTCCCCTAATGGGTGGAAGTCCACTAGGAACCTCGGTGTGGAACACGTCTTCGTATTCCTGCAATAGAGAAACAACCACACTAGGCAAAGATTTGTCAAGCTTGTTAGTATTAAAACATGCCTCTTTGTACAGAAGTACAAACATAGGCTGGTTTGTATAAAAAGCACTCTTGACATCACTCAATTTAGCATAAAAACTCACTTGCTATTTTGATCTCTCTTTTCCTACACTTTCTCTTTTCTTTTCACTCTCTTTTTTTTTCTTCACTCTCCTTTTTTTTTACTATTTGTTTTTGAACTCTCAGTCTCACAATTTTTTTTTCAACTCATTTTCTCTTTTCAATTTCATTTGATCTTCATACATTTGTTTTGGAGTCAAAGGAACAAGAGTAATGGTCTTATTGTCTTTCACGAATATATGCCGATTCCTGAACTCGTCATGAGTAACCTTCCTATCAAATTGCCACGGCCTGCCTAATAGTATGTGACCCGCATGCATGGGAACAGCATCACAAAGTACTTCATCCATGTACTTCCCAATTGAGAAGGAAACTAACACTTGCTTGTTAACCTTGATCTCCCCACATTCATTTAACCACTGCTGCTTATATCGCCTAGGATGTTTTAAGAGGGGTAAATTTAACTTTTCAACTAAAGTAGTACTAGCCACAATAGTACAACTTCCCCCATCAACGATCATACTACAACCGTTTTACTGATGTGACATCTAGTATGAAAAATGTTCTCCCTTTGTTGTTCCATGTCATCCTCTTTGATTTGGGCACTTAAAGCTCGCCTAGCCATAAGTGACTCACCCTCTACCGGACACTCCACTTCATCATCACAAGCGGCCTCAGGTTGTGGCATTTAATTCATCCTCACTCTCACTTTCAGTTTCTATACCTCTCCATCAGCACGTGCAATCGTGGTCCTCTTATTTGGACATTGTGAAGCTATGTGACCTACGCCCAAACAATTGAAACATTTAATGTCACTATTACGAGTTTGAGGTTCGGTTTTACCTTTGGTGGAGCTAGAAACTTCATCTCTCTTCTTGGGTGGTTTGGTTTTGGACTTAACAACAGCCCCGTTTCCTTTCTTCCAATCAGATCTCCAGGAAGTAGATAAGCCCGGATTTTGAAGTGAACGAGCCCCTTTCCTTTTAAGTTGTCGTTCCACCTTTATTTCCATATGCACCATGTCCTCCAACTCTACGTAGTGTTGTAATTCTACTATGTTGGCAATATCCCGGTTCAGCCCATTCAAAAACCTTGCCATGGTAGCTTCTCTGTCTTCTTCGATGTTAGCCCGAATCAATGCTATCTACATCTCTTTGCAGTAGTCATCCACGCTTCGATAACCTTGAGTAAGGCATTGTAACTTCTTATATAAATCCCTATAGTAGTGACTTGGAACAAATCGCCTCTTTATGATTGCCTTCATCTCCTCCCATGTCTCAATAGGCCTCTCATGATTTCTCCTTCTGTTCATCACAAGTTGATCCCACCATATAATAGCATAATCGGTAAATTCATTGACGGCGAGTTTTACCTTTTTCTCCTCAGAGTAATTATGGCACTCAAAAATCAACTCAACCTTCTTCTCCCATTCCAAGTATGCTTCCGGATCATTCTTCCCTTGGAACGATGGAATCTTCATCTTGATGCTTCCTAGATTTCTGTCAACTCGAACTCGCCATCTGGGATCTCTTCGAAAATTTAGACCACGCCTTCTACCTCTTGGTACGACCCTACCGTCCCTATTCAAAGGACCTTGATCCTCTTCATCATTGAATTCAACTTCCTAGTCGTCATCAGAAGCATGCTCGTCTTGCCTTCTTTGGTTTCGTTCTTCACGCCATGTAGCAATAACAGTGTCTTGCCGATCCATTCGTTCCTGGATTTCATTAAACACCACGTTCATGATTTCAAATTGTTGCTGTATAGCCTACAACATGAGTGGCTCTCTTCGCTTGTCTGAACCTTCAGCCTTAGAAGACATTTATTTGAAACTAAAGAAACAAACAAATGTTAGGAATAAATTCTCACACACTCCCTTTCATGTTTGCACTCAAATAAGGTCACTCCACTCATGTATGCACTCTTTTGGCTTTTTTTCGATAATAAGCTCACCCACTCTTGCCTTTTACCGCTCTTGTTTTCCTTATAAGTTCTTTAAGAAATTGAACTTCAACCAATGAACAACTTGTATTGTCCCAACTAGCAATAGATCCAAGAAACAAAAGGAAATAAAAGTGACATGGAATATACGGACGTTAGGCAGAGAAAAAAGATAAACAAAAAATACCAATGATGATATACGAAATGATGATATACGCAAACAATTGGAAAACAAGCTTCACTATATTAGCCACATAAAGTACTTGAATATCTATTGCCAAAATAATAACTTATTCTCTTTCTTCTTTTTTTTTCTTCCTTTTTTTTTTGTGCGGCTAAAACCCTGCAGAATGCCTAGCAGCCAACTCAAACCCAAGCCGCCCTCCTTATGCAACACAAGATTTCAACACAAGATTTCAACACAAGATATTGATTGAATGAGTATCTCAAAAGATATTGATTGATTAATTGATCTCAAAAGATATTGATTGATTAATTGATCTCAAAAGATATTGATTTAAATACAAGGTATGGATTTCAAAATCAAAAGATATTGATCCCCCTTTTTTTTAAAAAAAAACAAAGGAATAAAAAAAATGGACTCAAGCAAAGATTAAAAGTAAGGAGTTGACAAAAATAAAAAACGACGCTAAAGAAGGAGCAACAAAAATTCAAGAGAGAACAAGGATCAAGAAAAAAATACCAAGAATTAAGAAAGACAAGAACGATACCTTGAAAATGCCTAGACAAAAACCCAAAACGAAGAACGTAAAAGGATAGATAAACCTAATTTGAAGCCTGAGCTCTGATATCAAATGATGTGAACCCGCAAGGATTTGAATTCCCTTGAACCCACGAACAATTTGAACTAAACCCAAGAACGTCAAAATCAAGTCAAGGAACAAATCTTGACCCGTTGAACTCTTGTTTCAAGAACCAAGATTGTAGTTAGGATGCCACAAGGAAAAAACCTTGATAAGTCCTTTAGTTCACTCAAGAACAACAAGAAAAACTTTCTCTCAAAGAAAATTGTACTTCACTTTATTGATGTCAAAATAATACATGGAAGCTCCTTCATAGAGGAGAAGGTTGGAAGCAATTCCTTGTTTCTAAGCAATGTGGGATAACATGTGCTGGGATCATGTGTTACGATTGCACATATCCTTGCTAGCCAAAGCCCAAAATCATGAATATTAAAGTCTAAAATATCAGGTTGTGCTTCTCTCCGTAGCTTCTATCACATAAAGTGGAGCAGGTTCTTTTTCTTGTGATCCCATCTTAAACGGTAGATTCTTGTATAATAAATTGGCATGCTCGGTTCAGATAGATTGCACTAATTCTTGCATTGCGTCCTTGATCTTCTTTGCTCTTGATCTTGTGATTGGCCCTTCTGGGACATGCAACGGTTCTCTGAGACTCTGTCCACCATCTCTAAGACCGCCATGATTCCCATCACAAAGTACTTCATTGTTGTACTTCCTAATGGAGAAAGAAACTAACACTTACTTGTTAACCTTGATTTCCCCACATTTATTTAACCACTGCAACTTATATGGCTTATGGTGTTTCAAGAAAGGTAAATTTAATTTTTCAACTAAAGTAGTGCTAGCCACATTAGTACAACTTCCCCCCATTAATGATCATACTACAAACCTTGTTACTGATGTGGCATCTAGTATGAAAAATGTTCTCAATTTGTTGTTCCATGCTCTTTGACTTGGGCACTTAAAGTACGCCTAGTCACAAGTGACTCACCCTCTGCCAGTTACTCCACATCATCATCACAAGTGGCCTCAGGTTGTGCATTTGTTCATCCTCGCTCTCACTTTCAGTTTCCACCTCTCCATCAGCACGTGCAATCATGGTCCTCTTATTTGGACATTGTGAAGTTATGTGACCTACGCCCAAACAACAGAAACATTTAATGTCACGATTACGAGTTTGAGATTTGGTTTTACCTTTGGTGGAGCTAAAAACTTTATCTCTCTTCTTGGGGACTTAGGTTTTGGAGTTGACAAAGCCCCATTGTCTTTCTTCCAATCAGATCTCCATGAAGTAGATGGGCTCGAATTTTGAAGTGAACAAGCCCCTCTCCTTTTAAGTTATCGTTCCACCTTTATTGCCATATGCACCATGTAACCCTACTTAGTGTTGTAATTCTACTATGTTGGCAGTATCCTGGTTCAGCCCATTCAAAAACCTTGCCATGGTAGCTTCTCTATCTTCTTTGATGTTAGCCCAAATCATGGCTATCTCCATCTCTTTGTAGTAATCATCCACGCTTCGATAACCTTGAGTAAGGCATTGTAACTTTTGATATAAATCCCTATAGTAGTAACTTGGAACAAATCGCCTCTTCATGATTGCCTTCATTTCCTCCCATGTCTCAATAAGCCTCTCATGATTTCTCCTTCTGATCATCACAAGTTGATCCCACCATATAATAGCATAATCGGTAAATTCAATGACAGCGAGTTTTACCTTTTCTCCTCAGAGATTATAATTATGGCACTCAAAAATCAACTCAACCTTTTTTTCCCTTTCCAAGTATGCTTCTAGATCATTTATTCCTTGGAACGATGGAATCCTCATCTTGATACTTCCTAAATTTCTGTCAACTCCATCTCTCCATCTGGGATCTCTTCGAAAATCTGTACCACGCATTCTACCTCTTGGTACGACCCTATCGTCTCTGTTCAAAGGACCTTGATCCTCTTCATTGTTGAATTCAACCTCTTGGTCGCCAAAGAAGCATGCTCGTCTTGCCTTCTTTGGTCTCGTTCTTCACGCCATGTAGCAATAACAGCATCTTGCCTATCCATTCGATCCCGAATTTCATTAAACACCACATTCATGCGTTCAAATTGTTGCCATATGGCCTGCAACATGAGTGGCACTCTTTTCGCTTTTCTGAGCCTTTAGCCCTGGAAGACATTTTTTTTTTGATGACGGAAGAACCACCTCAAGGCAGGGCCCTTTGGACCCACCCCTAAACCGTAAACCTCCGGATACCTGCAATCACACGTAAACCACAGGTATCGGTTAAGTCAGGGAGCTTCCAGCGGGAGTCGAACACAAGACCTCTGGGTTTACAGCTGGTCCCAGTGACGACCTTAAACCGCTGGGCTACCCTGGCTGGTTAGTGGAAGACATTTACTTGAAACTAAAGAAACAAACAAATGTTAGAAATAATTTCTCACACACTCCCTTTTGTGTTTGCACTCAAATACGGTCACTCTACTCGTGTATGCACGCTTTCGACTTTTTTTTGATAATAAGCTCACCCACTCTTACCTTTTACCGCTCTTGTTTCCCTTACAAGTTCTTTAAGAACTAATTGAACTTCAACTAAGGAACAACTTGTATTGTTCCAACTAGCAATAGATCAAAGAGACAAAAGGGAATAAAAGTAACACAGAATTTACAGACGTTGGGGAGAGAAAGGGACAAATAGAAAATACAAACGATGATATACGAAACGATGATATACGCAAACAATTGGAAAACAAAGTTCACTATATTAGCCACATAAAGTACTTGAATATCTCTTGCCAAAAACAACTTTTTTTCTTGTTATTTTTTTTTTGAAAATAAGGTTTGGCAAACCCTAGCACACCACTGCCGAAACCCTAGAATGTTGCTGTCGCCACTTCCTTTTTTTTTAGTTTTTTTTTGTGCGGCTAAAACACTGCAAAAACCCTAGAATATGTTGCCAACTCAAACCCTAGTTGCCCTCCTTATGCAACACAAGATTTCAACAAAAGATATTGATTGGTTGATTGATCTTAGAAGATATTGATTGATTGATTGATCTCAAAGGATATTGATGGATCGATTGATTGATCTCAAAAGATAATAATTTCAACACAAGATATGGATTTCAGAATCATAACAAAATGTGGCCTCCAACAAAATATTGATTGATTCTTATTTTTTTCCTTAAAACATGGGAATAAAAATAAATGGAATCAAGCAAAGATTAAAAACAAGGAATTGACAAGAATCAAGAACGACGCTAAACAAGAAGGAACAAAATTCAAGAGAGAACAAGGATCAAGAAAACCATAGAATTAAGAAAGACAAAAATGAAGGAAAATGTATAAAAATATTGCAATGCATGAAAGCGAAAAAAGTCACATAATGTTGTCGCTGTGCACGAAAATGAACGAAAACACAATGCTATCGCGGTGCACGAAAATAAACAATTTTTGGAGTGTGATTTCTTTTTTGCACAAAAATGAAGAAAAACACATAATATCATCGTTGTGCACGAAAGTGAAAGAAGTCGCATAATGTTGTCGCAGTGCACGAAAATGTATGCTTTTTGGATAGTTTAGAATTTCACCCAAAAATGAAAGCTTCATGGATTATGTTTGCATTTCTGCATGAAGATGAATGAAAACACAAAATGTCATGGTGATGAACTAAAATTGACACTTTTTGGAGTAAGTTTTGTTTTTCGCACGTAAAATAACGAAAACATATAATGTCATCACAACACAAAAATGAAAGATGTTTGGAGTATCATTGTCTTTTCGCACTAAAATTGATGTGAACCTGCAAGGATTTAAATCCCATTGAACCCACGAACAAATTGAAATAAACCTAACAACGTTAAAATCAAATCAAGGAACAAATCTTGACCCGTTGAACTCTTGTTTCAAGAACCAAGATTGTAGCTAGGACTCCACAAGGAAGAAACATTGATAAGTCCTTTAGTTCATTCAAGAACTACAAGAGAAACTTTCTCTCAAAGAAAATTGTACTTCACTTTATTCATGTCAAAATAATACATGGAGGCTCCATTATATAGGAGAATGTTGGAGGAAATTCCCTTTTTCTAAGCAATGTGGGACAACATGTACTAACCAAAACTAAACCTAACTAAACCCAATCATGGGCTGGCCAAAATTACTTGGGCCCAAATCCTTACTCTTCTTATAATAATTGAAAGCAAAAATTCAACAAATTAAATAGTCAAACAAACCCATAAGCATGAAAATTAAAATTCAAAACATTAGGTTGTGCTTTTCTCCGTACAGGTTCTTCTTCTTGTGATCCCATCTTATACGGTGGATTCTTGTATAGTAAATTGGCATGCTCGGTCCAAACAGATTGCTCCAATCCTTGCATTGTATCCTTGATCTTCTTTGCCCTTGATCTTGTGATTGGCCCTTCTAGGACTTGCAACGGATCTCTGAGACTATGTCCATTATCTCTAAGACAACCTTAATTCCCATCACTCCCCCTCTCCTCAAAAGGATTCGACCTCGAATTATTGCCTACATCAAAAGGAGAAAGGTCAGAAACATTGAAAGTTGCAGAAACATTATACTCATCTGGATGATCGATTTTATAAGCATTTCCATTGATCTTCTCCAAAACTTGAAAAGGTCCATCGCCCCGAGGGTGCAATTTAGTTTTTTGATGGGTTGGAAAGTGTTCCTTGCGCATATGCACCCAAACCCAATCTCCTGGCTCGAAGATGACACGTATTCGTCCTTTATTTGCTTGGGAAGAAATATTCTCATTTTTTTGTTCAATTTGAAGTCATACCCTCTCATGAAGTGATTTCACCAATTCAGCTTTTTTTTGTCCATCCAAGCTACTCCGAGCGCTGCCTTCTCTCATGCTTCATACACACTAGCAAAGTGATCATTAGTTGAATACAATTCTTTAACATACTCAAATCCCAATAACTTTGCATTTAAAGTACAGACAAGGGCATACCTTCTTGATAATGCATCGACCACAATGTTTTTTTTGGTAATTAATTGTAACATAAAAGAAGAAAAAATATAAATTTTCAAGGGGCATAACCCAGGTAATTACATGAGTAACCAGTAGGAAAACCTCCTACAACACAGAAAACCCAACCCCCCGCCGAACCGATGGGGGGATCTAACAAAAAACCATATTCCACGCATAACCCACCTGGATAGGAAATACCAACATAAACAACAATCTAGCAATAGAACTGGTCATGCTACACAAAATAACAAAATCCTGCTGAAGCTCGGCTCCCTGAAAAGCTCCAAACCTCAGCCAAGAAAAGACCTACTTGCCTAAGAAGATATGCCAAAGAACCTTTATAAAGCTGATAGAATAACCAAACCTCCATGCTTAGGATGTCAAAGGGGCTTGTCCTCTAACCAATCAGGTAAACTGACTATCGACCACAATGCTCTCCTTACCTTGTTTATATTTGATCACGTACGGAAAGGTTTCAATGAATTCCATCCACCTGCCATGCCTTTTATTCAACTTACCTTGTCTCTTCAAGTGTTTCAAGAACTCATGATTGGTATGTATGACAAATTCTTTTGGCCACAGGTAATGTTGCCAGGTCTCCAAGGCTCTCATCAATGCATAAAGCTCCTTGTCATATGTTGGGTAGTTCAAAGTCGCTCCATTTAGCTTTTCACTGAAATAAGCTATGGGCCGCTTCTCCTACAACAAAACAGCTCTAATACCTATTCCCAAAGCATCACACTCAATCTCAAAAGTTTTAGAAAAATCAAGTAATGCTAAAACATGAGCACTACATAACCTTTCTTTATTCTCAATAAATGCACGATTTTGATCACTTTTCCCAATTAAAACCCACGAATTTTTTAACAATTTCAGAGAGCGGTGCGGCCAGTGTACTGAAATCTTTGACAAAGCATCAATAAAATCTAGCCAAACCATGAAAACTTCTTACCTTTGTGATTGACTTGGATGTGGGCCATTCTTCGATAGCCTTCACCTTTTCCTCATCTACCTCGATTCCTCTTGTGCTAACAACATAGCCAAGAAACACAACTTTGTCCAAACAAAAGAAACATTTCTTTATATTGCCATATAATTTTTTTTTTCTCAAAACATCAAACACATCAAGCACACAGGATTATCATTAAGCGCCTGTCTACCCCAAGTGTTGCTATCATGATGAGAGATGTTTCTGAGGAGGAGATCATGCCATTATGTGGTCCCTTAAAGCCAATAAAGACCTTGGCCCGGACGGCTACTCAGCTGGGTTCTTCAAAGATGCCTGGGATGTGGTTGGTTAGGATGTCACTTGGGCAATTAATAGTTTTTTTGATTCTAGCCATATCCTTCGGAAGATTAATACTACCCTTATTGCTTTAATCCTTAAAGTCCCTACTCATTCATCCATTAAGGAGTATAGGCCTATTTCTTGTTGCAACTCTTTCTATAAATGCATCTCCGAAATCATTGCTAATAGAATCAAGGAATCTCTGTCTGAAATCATTTCCCCTGCTCAGTCTACTTTTGTGAAGGGGCGGAGGATTGCGGATAATATTTTTCTATCACAAGAGCTTCTGAGGGATTATCATAAACAAAGTCATAGTCCTAGGTGTGCCATTAAAGTTGACATTATGAAAGCATACGATAATGTGCGTTGGGATTGAGGTTCTGAGGTGCATGGGTTCCTAGAGAGAATGGTTACTTGGATTAAGCAGTGTATTACCTCCCCTAGCTTTTCTAGTAGCATAAATGGTGAGCTTAATGGCTTCTTTTAGGGAAATAAGGGTCTTCAGCAAGGGGACCCCTTATTCCCCTACCTCTTTGTTATGGGTATGGAGGTGTTGGCCGGGTTGTTTGAGAAGCGTACGCAAGAGGCTCCATTTAACTACCATTGGAGGTGTGGTAAGAATAAGATTGTTAACCGCTGCTTTGCTGTTGACCTTATGGTCTTCTCTAAGGCAGAGGTTACCTCTGTTAGAGTTATTCGGCAGGACCTGGATGACTTCCAAAGGCTGTCTGGTCTCTCCCCAAGTCCCCAAAAAAGTGACATCTATTTCTCTAGGATTGGTAGTGTTTTGAAAAAGGAGATTTTGGATACACTTGGTTTTTGTGAGGGCTCGCTTCCTGTTAGGTACCTAGGGGTTCCCCTTATTACTACCAAGCTCACCTACTGGGATTGCAAACCTCACATTGATAGGATTGCAGGTAGGATCCAGGTGTGGACTAGTAAGTTTCTCTCTTACGCTGGCAGAGTCCAGTTGATCGGCTCTATTCTTTTCTCCATGCAGGTGTATTGGTCCTCTCTGTTTATTCTCCCCAAGAAGGTTTTTCGTGAGGTTGAGAGCTTACTTAGGACCTTTTTATGGAGTGGTTATGATATGAAGACATCTGGTGGTAATGTTGCTTGGGAGGAAGTGTGTGTCCCTCGTAAAGAGGGTGGCCTTAGGATTAAATCTTTGGTTCTGTGGAATAAAGCTGCGGTGGCCAAGCATATTTGGTTCCTGTTAACGGGGGGTGATGTATCTCTGTGGTGCATGTAGATTAAATCTAATATTCTTCGTGGTAAATCCTTTTGGTCGGTCAAGATTCCACAATTCCTTTGTTTTGTTTCGTAAGCATGTAACTGTCTGGGGAATGCCCCTTGTAATCTTATATTTTTTTTTTCTCTTTTTTATTACATTTAACTACCCAAAAAAAAGATTCCACAATTGGCCTCCTGGTGTTGGAGGAAGATCCTCAAACTTCGACCGCTAGTCAAACGCTATTTTCTCTACGAGATTGTAATGGTGATGATACTTTCTTATCGCTTGATCCCTGGCATCCTTGGGGGTCTTTGGTTGAGGGTAAGGGGTCGAGAATCGTGTATGATTTCGGGTTGGGTCTGGATGCTAAAGGTAATCAGATTGTGAATGGGGACACCTTTGGAGATGGCCCATCTGCTGTGACCATGGATCTTTTGGAGATGCGTAGGGAGGTTAGCTTTCTTCCTGATGCACCTCGGTGTGATAATATAAAGTGGACCCTTAACGGTAATAAATTCTCTATTGGGTTCCTTTGGGAGGAGTTTCGGGTCCATAAGCCTGCACAATCTTGGTGTAAAGTGTTGTGGTTCAAGCACCACATTCCTCCTGTTAGTTTTATTCTCTGGGTCGCGATCAGAGATTTCCTTAGTACCGGAGATAGGCTAAGAATGTTTGGTCTTGATTGTGATGTTAGATGTAGTCTTTGCTCTGGGGCCATTGAGACCTATGACCATCTTTTCTTCACTTGTCCCTTTGTTTTTTTTTTTGGGTGATTAGCTTATCCCTTTGTTCAGGCTATCTGGAATAGAGTTTTAGCTAAGTGTGGGATTAGTTGGTCTGAGACCTCATGGATGGCATGGAAGGATGCTTTTGCTACTAAGGTGGTTAGCCAAACCTTGAGTGCTAGCATCAGGAGATTGGCGTTCTATGTCGTGGTTTACTGTATTTGGCGAGAGCATAATCTTAGAAAGTTTCAGGGTCTGAAGAAGGGCTGGGAGAGAGTCTTGAAGGATATTAATGAGCTGGTGAGAGAGAGGCTCTCCACCCTTAGGCAAATGCCTGTTTCTCAGAATAATATGGAGATCCAGGGTGAATGGAGCCTGGTGAAGGATATTTTTACAATTAATGTCTATTATTAATTTCCCTTGTTTGTTGCAGCCTGGCAGTGTGGTTTGGATGACTGTGAGTTTTGTTTCTCTCTCCTTTTTGGAGTGCTGAGAGATACAGATATATGGAGTAAGTGTTTTGAGAGGTTGCTAACATTTATATCTTGCAAGTTTTGTTTTGTGCAGAATGGCATGGAAGGTTTAGGAGTTTGTTATCTCACGCGAAGATTTTGTGAGACTTGCTTCTTTCTTTTTGGAGCTTGAGCTATACACTTGTCTGAATTCTTCTGAGATTAGCCCTCTTTTATTGGAGTGCCAAGCCCTTCTCTTGGCTACTAATTGTATATCCAATTCTGGGTGTGTGTGTGTTACATTGCTCTTTCATTGGTTTATCTTGGTGATATGTTCAGGTCCTGTTGGTTGCCAGCTTCTAGAAAGAAGAAGGCTCGGTTAGGAGTGTAAGGGAGCTACCTGTTGAGCTTTGGGTTTGGTTTTCATCACAGGTCTTGCTGGCTGTCTATTCCGAAGAAAAAGAAGAGTCCCAAGCTGTTTTGATGGTGCTGATGGTGCCTTTTGGCTCTCGGCTTTCTTAATGTAGGATTTATTTTCCATCTTTATTATGTCATCATAGAAACTGCAGGGTCTATTTTTTAGTTTGGGGAGTGTTTTCTCTTTCTTGGCATTTGCTTTCTTGGTTTTTTTTTTTGTATTCTGCCTTCCCCTTACGGCATGTGTAAGGGATGTGCGTGTGAGTTCTTTAGTGGTTTTTTCTTTTGTGTTGGGTATGGAGAAGTTTGGCTCTGGTTCATATCCAGTCAGGTTTTGCTACAACAGGTGTTTCGATTTCAGTAGTTTTTTGTCTCCTTTTGTGTTGTGTAAGCACCAGTTTCTGCTTTTCTCTTGCATGTAATTATAGCTATGCCTGGATGGATCTTTGTTAGCTCCAATTTTGGTGGAGCCCCGGTTTTTTTTTTTGGGTAATTAAATGTATCATAAAGAAAAAAAATACAAGATTTCAAGGGGCATACCCCAGGCAGGTACAAGCTTACCAAACAAAACACAGGAAACTAAACAACATGAGCCATATTGCCCCCGCAAGGAGCGGGGAGAAGAGCTAACAAAGCTAAATCACAAAATCGGGAAAGGAATAACACCAAAACAACAAACCAACCCCGCTATATGGAACTACCAATCAATAGGGCCTGCTTACTGCTTAGCCTGCTTACTCCCTGCCTTCTGACTAGATGGAGAAAGAGGGGCTTCATGCTCTCCATCAACTAGGGACCACGAAACCGTAGCTTCACTATTATCCTCATCCAAAAGACGGAATGAGTTAGAGATAACTATAGGAATCGTTGATGTAGGAGCATGCTGGCTAGTAGGTGAAGAGCTATCAACATGAGTCGCAATATGACAAACACTACCTTTCTCCTTGCTAGGACCCTGCTCCTGAATAACTTCACGCAACTGAACTTGGGCGGGGGTGGTGGTAGTACCCAACTTTGCCAAACTAGGGACAGTCAGAGCCACCACTTTATGCTTCCCAGTGGGAGTCTAAACACCGTGATCATTAGGAGTGTCAACTTCAGCCTTTGTTTGAGTAGATTTGCATATACTTGTCCCATGCCCAAAAGCTTTACAGGTAAAGCAGATATCTAGAAGGCCTTGGAACTCAACCCGAATAGGGACTAATTCCCCTTCACACCTAATAATAATCTCATGCTTCAATGGTTGGGTTGCATCAATTTCAACACAAACTCTTGCATAGGAAATACGTTGCTTAGTATCCGTTGCCCGATCCAAGAACAAAGGCACACCCAAAGCGCTAGCAATTCTGCTCAAACAATGATCATTCCAAAATTCCAAAGGCAGATATGGAGGTTGACCCACACCAGAATCTTGGACATAGCCTCCTTGGTGAGACACAAACGTTTCCTCCATCTCTTGAGAATAAGGAGTTGTCCAGAGAAATACAAAGGCCCACGGTCTAGAACACTTTCCATAGCCTCGACGCTCTAGATTTTGAAAAAATAGAACCCTTTCTCATTTTCGAAAACTTCAATCAACCCTTCTTGGTTCCATAGCGTTCTAGCCGTAGCTTTGACCAATGGGAAGGCCATGTTTATATCTAGGAAGTAACCCACAAGACCAAATTTCCATGCCTGAACATCAACCATATCCCCCCCAATATCCACAACACCCTCTTGATCAGAGTTCCCTACTGGACAATACTCCAAAGATGCTCCCGATGAGCTTCAGGGAGTAAGAAAAGATGCCCAGGATCTAGCCTTAGGGATATCCAGAGCATCTGGGGTATCGTTAGCCCCATTATCAAACCCACGAACCCTGCCCTTGTTCTGTGAAGCTGGTTGAAAACCATATCGAGAGACAGGATCCACACCATGTGAATGAATAGGACTAACGTTCCTAGAAGCCCCCTTTTGGGAGTCATATCCTAAATTCTTACCCTTAAAATCCTCATATGCCTTAACAAAACTGCCATCCAACAAATCACAATCAAAGGAGTCGAGATCAGACGAAGTTGTACCTGGCTGCGTGGTGGCCGTAGCCTCCAAAGGGACTTGGAACCTAGCCAATCGAGCTTCATTATCAGCAATACACTCCTTACTAAGAGAGCTTTTACCTTTCCAAGCTCTGTTCAGAGCCTCTATCGCAACCAGCTCAAAATCGACGGAACCCTCTTGACGCGGCGCTGTGCCGTTACCCACTAAACGTTCAGAACCTTGGGGCAACGCAAGAGTAACCTGCTCCAATCGATCCTCAACAACGGCAACCCTAGACGGAGAGGAATCATCCAAATCTAGGGTTGAAACCACTGACAGCTCCGGCGACTCAGGGCTTTGATGTCACGTCGCCGTATAAGAAGCCCTAGATGGGCTCGTAACTGGTTTTGCAGGATTTTTTGGAATAAACTCTTGCAACCGTTGTATTTTTGCAATAATGGCTTCATATATTTCCTCGAAAAACGGCTTGAGGCCAGATCGAACAACTTGTTCTTTCTTCTCAATCAATTCGTCGACACTAGTAGGACATCTTGGAACCGGCTAACAGTCAGTGACCGAACGTCACCTGGGCTATCGACAGCCCCCTTCATTTCAATTTTTGATCCATCAGTACCAGTAAGAACACTGAAACGATTTGGAGTTTCCATTTCACCTGATTTTAGCGTTAAATGAAAATCCCCCTAGTTCGCACCGTAGGTCGCGCACTCACTCGCACACACATTTCACAAGCACCGAAAGCCCCAGTTTCTCAGTGATGTTTTCTAGTAGTGGGCTTTAGTTTTTTATTTCTGTGTATTTACTTGCGCAATTCCTGTTACGGCCGAAGGTGAAGTTCTGCCTCTCAATTGGCCCCTAGGTTGCCGAAATGTGTTGGTAGAAGTGGGAGTCCCTTGCCCCTCTTGTGGGGCTTCTTGTGTTCGTGCTGTTTCTTCTAAGGGGCGGCTGTGTTACTTTTGGTGTCTCATGTTGATTATTTTTGTTTTAATATTTTATAGTATGAAGCTTGTAATTTGCCAATATAGGTGGCAACGTTTTTTTCTTCCAGGTTGTGTCTTTTTTGGTTGCGGCTTAGCCTAAAGCCGGTTTGGCGTTGCTCTAGATTTAGTCTTTTTGTTTACTTGAGGTTTTGGGTTTGTAAGGCCTCGGATTGTGCCCTTTGAAATCCTGTAGTTTTTTTTACTTTTATATCACATTTAATTACCAAAAAAAACATCAAGCACCCAACGCAAATGTTCTAAATGCTCATCTAAGTTCTTGCTATACACCACGATATCATCAAAATAGCCTACAACAAATCTGCCTATAAACACACGCAATGCATGATTCATTAACCTCATGAATGTACTAGGTGCATTAGTTAGCCCAAAAGGCATTACCAACCACTCGTACAATCCATATTTAGTTTTAAAGGCAGTTTTCCATTCATCTCCCTCTCTCATCCTAATCTGATGATACCCACTTTTCAAATCAATTTTTGTAAAAACACATGATCCATGCAATTCATCTAACATGCCATCTAACCTTGTAATAGGATGTCTATACTTTACCGTAATGTTATTGATAGCCCGGCAATCAACGCACATTCGCCAAGTGCCATCCTTCTTAGGTATGAGCAATACTGGTACCGCGTATGGACTCAAGCTCTCTCTCATGTGTCCTTTGGCCATCAACTCCCTAACTTGCCTCTGTAGTTCCTTTGTCTCCTCTGGATTACTTCTATAGGCTGGTCGATTGGGGATCGATGCCCCTGGTATAAAATTAATTTGATGCTCTATTCTCTTGATGGGTGGCAATGCACTGGCACCTCGGTGGGGAATGTTTCTTCATACTTCTACAATAGAGAAACAACCACACTAGGCAAAGATTTGTCGAGCTCATTAGTATTAAAGCATGCCTCTTTGTACAAAAGTACAAATATAGCCTGGTTTGTATAAAAAGCACTCTTGACATCACGCGGTTTAGCATAGAAACTCACTTGTTTTTTTGTTCTCTCTTTTTCTACACTTTTTCTTTTCATTTCACTCACTTTTTTTCTTCATTCTTCTTTTTCTTTTCACACTATGTTTTTGAACTCTTAGTCTCACAAGTTCTTTTCAACTCATTTTCTCTTTTCAATTTTATTTGATCTTCATACACTTGTCTTGGAGTCAAAGGAGCAAGAGTAATGGTCTTATTGTCTTTCACGAATGTCTGCCGATTCTTGAACCCGTCATGAGTAACCTTCCTGTCGAATTGCTATGGCCTGTCCAATAGTATGTGACCCGCATGAATGGAAACAACATCACAAAGTACTTCATCCTTGTACTTCCCAATGGAGAAGAAAACTAACACTTGCTTGTTAACCGTGATCTCCCCACATTCATTAATTATTTTGGGTAATTAATTGTAACATAAAATAAAAGAAAAAAAATACATGATTACATGGGGCATACCCCAGGAAAATACATGAATACCACTAGGCAACTACGTCCTACACATATTTAACAAATAAAACCAAACCCTGCTCTAAGCGGGAGAAAGCTAACAACAAAGCATATTCCATACACGACCCGCGTGGATAAGAAACAAAACCTACGTACAAGTCCGCGCACAACCCGCATGGATAGGGAAGCACCAACATACAAACAAAGAATAAAACCAGTAAACATGCGAAAAGAACTAACAAACTCCTAATTCCTACTGAAGATTGGCTCCCACAAAGGGAAGTACGCTTCAAAATTCAGACCGAAACAAGAGATAATAAGAGATCCAGCAAGTAGAACTGGTCATCCAAACCCAAAATGTACATAAAACCTGCTGAAACTTGGCTCCTCGAAAGCCTCCAACCCTCGAACACCAAGGATCTGACTAAGGTGAAGAGTAAATCCCAACACCCAAGAAAAGTAAACTCAGTCTCTCAGTGATAGGTACACTCCTCAACTAGGGAGGAAATGATAGAGTCTAGATCACCCCGCTGAAGTGAAGAAAGAAGTCCATACCAATGAGAGATCCTAAAATCAAACAAGGACAACCTAAGAGGAACCAGTAGAGGTCTAAGGGTAAAGTGCCAGAGGCAGATGAGCCCCTAGCCAGCCAAAGGAAGCAACAAACAAATCAGCTCTAGAAACTCCAACTCAACCTGCCAACGCAAAGACCAACTTTCCCTGCGCACAGGGGCGCTACACATAAGCGGTGGGAGGTCCCAACAAGTCAACAAAGCAACGACAGAATATCCTCGGAGAATCTAGTAAAGAGAAACCTAAACCATCCAAAGAAAACTCAACCATCGAATCTAAACAAAGCAGACCAATAGCTACATCCCTACTCCAAGAACCACCAGAGATCCACACAAAAAAAATAGCAAATCCCAACACCAATATTCAAAATTCCAACCAAAACCCACAATATATGTGGGAGCCACCAAATTATCATATTACTTAAAACAACATGTGGGTCCCGCCACCAACAAAAAAGATTTTGGGGTAATTTATAATTTTATAAAAAATTAATTATAATTATAAATTATAAATTACAAATTATAATTTATAATTTATAAAATATATTATAAAAGAACCCAGTGGGCCCACTATCCATTAAAATAAGCCAGGAAACCTTGCATCCATACAAACAGTAGGGCCCCACTAATGGGACCCACCATCACTTCCATTGCTTTTCAGCCGTCTAGCCGAATGTACCAACTTCAGAAGGCCACTGTTTTCCACTTTTATGACAAACTAGCCCACGATTTTATGCAAATCGCTGGTGTCCCCAAAAAAAACTACCGCATTCCCAAGTAAAGCTACTACACCTAGCTGCAGCCTGCTTCCAACGCCCAAAGTACTGAAAACATTTTACACATGTACATCAAAACGTTAACCACGCGCAGCATTGCGCGTAAACCCCACCTTCATCTTCAACCTCAGAAATTGAACCATGATACATTATGACCCACCTTCTAGGTTTTGCAGCTTCATCCATGACAGAATCTTCGCAGCACAAATGACATAGCACGTTCGGTTGAAACACCCAAACAACATGGCTACGCCAAAGCTTCAGAGATAATCGAAACTGGCTTGATCTTGAACCCAAAACTAAGTCAAGCTAGAAGGACCCAACTTCAATCTCAGTTAGAAAGAACATAAACCAGAACCACTAATTAAAACAAAACACCATCGATCTTACTTTCGAACCCAAGCCAAAGCTCTAGATGAGAAGCATGGCTACGGAAAACTAAATTAATCCATAAGAGCAAAATTAAACTAGAAACCCAATCTTTAATAAGCACCTTTCTGACCAGATTAGTAGAAACTAGATCAAAGCACTAGACTTGATTCGCCATGTTCATTGTTTCAAAAAAGAAGCTCCTTAACCAACTTCGAGTTTTGAAACACTTTAAGCTCCATTACAAGAGAAAACCCAGATCAGTAAGGCACTTGATCTTCTACACATTGAAGCTTCTAAAAAACACCATGAAAAGCCATGATCGAAACTATTTTTAAGTGCTATTGAATCCAAATAAAGCTCTTGACTAAAAAAACTAGAGCAAACAAAATATCTCAATAGCCAGGAGAGCCCAAATCGGTGAATCACTACCCGAACATCGTATCAAAATAGAACATTCTTCTCTAACCATGGATATCAACACATGACTCAAACTTACGTAAATGGACAATAAACCGCCCCAGATCTGAAATGAAATCCCAGATCTAGAAGCTAAACCCAGGTTGATTCCAGCTGAAAACAACGTAAGCTTGTAAACCAACCTTGCCACAGAACTAACACCAACGCTCTCAGTGCCTTAGATTCACCCCACCATTGCCATGAGAATGATCCAGAGACACCTAGAATGTCTACAGAAACACTAAAGCGTTAAGCTAACCTGCTGGTTAGATCTACTCTTCATGAGATACTTTAGAGATTCATAGAACACCATCCAAAGCCTTCAAGAGAGGTAAATTTAACTTTTCAACTAAAGTAGTGCTAGCCACATTACCCCCATTAATGATCATACTACAAACCTTGTTACTGATGTGGCATCTAGTATGAAAAATGTTCTCCCTTTGTTGTTCCATGCTCTTTGACTTGGGCACTTAAAGCACGCCTAGCCACAAGTGACTCACCCCCTACCGAATACTCCACATCATCATCACAAGTGGCCTAAGGTTGTGCATTTGTTCATCTTCGCTCTCACTTTCAGTTTCCACCTCTCCATCATCACGTGCAATCATGGTCCTCTTATTTGGACATTGTGAAGCTATGTGACCTACGCCCAAACAACAGAAACATTTAATGTCACGATTACAAGTTTGAGGTTCGGTTTTACCTTTGGTGGAGCTGAAAACTTCATCTCCCTTCTTGAGAGGTTAGGTTTTGGAGTTGACAACAGCCTCATTGTCTTTCTTGAAATCAGATCTCCACGAAGTAGATGAGCTGAAATTTTGAAGTGAACAAGCACCTTTCCTTTTAAGTTGTCGTTCCACCTTTATTGCCATATGCACCATGTCCTTCAACTCTACTTAGTGTTGTAATTCTACTATGTTGGCAAAATCCTGGTTCAGCCCATTCAAAAACCTTGCGATGGTAGCTTCTCTATCTTCATTGATGTTAGCCCGAATCATGGCTATCTCCATCTCTTTGTAGTAATCATCCACGCTTCGATAACCTTGAGTAAGGCATTGTAACTTTTGATATAAATCCCTATAGTAGTGACTTGGAACAAATCGCCTCTTCATGATTGCCTTCATCTCCTCTCATGTCTCAATAGGCCTCTCATGATTTCTCCTTCTATTCATCACAAGTTGATCCCACCATATAATAGCATAATCGATAAATTCAATGACGACAAGTTTTACCTTTTTCTCCTCAGAGTAATTATGGCACTTAAAAATCAACTCAACCTTCTTTTCCCTTTCCAAGTATGCTTCAGGATCATTATTCTCTTGGAACAATGGAATCTTCATCTTGATGCTTCCTAGATTTCTGTTAGCTCCATCTCGCCACCTAGGATACATTCAAAAATCTAGACCACGCCTTCTGCCTCTTTGTACGACCCTGCCGTCTTTGATCAAAGGACCTTGATCCTTCTTCATCGTTGAATTCAATCTCTTGGTCGTCATCAGAAGCACGCTTGTCTTGCCTTCTTTGGTTTTGTTCTTCAGGCTATGTTACAATAACAGTGTCTTGCCTATCCATTCGATCCCAAATTTCATTAAACACCCCATTGATTCGTTCAAATTGTTGCTGTATGGCCTACAACATTAGTGGCTCTCTTTGCTCGTCTGAACCTTCAGCCCTGGAAGACATTTATTTGAAACTATAGAAACAAACAAATGTTAGAAATAATTTCTCACACACTCCCTTTCGTGTTTGCACTCAAATAAGGTCACTCCACTCGTGTATGCACTCTTTTGGCTTTTTCCCGATAATAAGCTCACCCACTCTTGCCTTTTACCGCTCTTGTTTCCCTTACAAGTTCTTTAAGAACTAATTGAACTTCAACTAAGGAACAACTTGTATTGTCCCAACTATCAATAGATCAAAGAAACAAAAGGAAATAAAAGTGTAACGAAATATACGGACGTTGGGGAAAGGAATAGACAAACAAAAAATACCAACGATGATATACGTAAACAATTGAAAAACAAGGTTCATTATATTAGCCACATAAAGTACTTGAATATCTATTGTCAAAAAGAATTTCTTTTTTTTCTTCTTCTTTTTTTTTAAATAAAGTTTGGCAAACCCTATCACACCACTGCCGAAACCCTAGAATGCTACTGCCGCCACTTCTTTTTTTTTATTTTTTTTATTTTTCTTATTTTATTTTTTGTGCGGCTAAAATCCTGCAAAAACCAGAGAATATGTTGCCAACTCAAACCCTAGCCTCCCTCCTTATGCAAGACAAGATTTCAACAAAACATATTGATTGATCTCAAAAGATATTGATTGATTGATATAAGAAGATATTGATTGATTGATTGATTGATTGATCTAAAAAGATATTGATTTCAACACAAGATATGAATTTCAGAATCATAACAAAGTGCGGCCTCCAACAAAATATTGATAGATTCTATTTTTTTCCCTTAAAACATGGGAATAAAAACAAATGGACTCAAGCAAAGATTAAAAACAAGGAGTTGACAAGAATCAAGACCGACGCTAAATAAGAAGGAAAAAAATTCAAAAGAGAACAAGGACCAAGAAAAATCAAGAATTAAGAAAGACAAAAACGATACTTAGAAAAAACCCAAAACAAAGAACGTAAAAGGATAGATAAACCTTATTTGAAGCCTGAGCTCTCATACCAAATGATGTGAACCCGCAAGGATTTGAATCCCTTTCAACCCACGAACAAATTAAAAAAAACCCAAGAACGTCAAAATCAAGTCAAGAAACAAATCTTGACCCATTGAACTCTTGCTTCAGGAACTAAGATTGTACCTAGGACGCCACAAGGAAGAAACCTAGATAAGTCTTTTAGTTCATTCAAGAACTACAAGAGAAACATTCTCTAAAAGAAAATTATACTTCACTTTATTCATGTCAAAATAATACATGGAGGCTCCTTCATATAGGAGAAGGTATGAGGAAATTTCTTATTTCTAAGGAATGCGGGACAACATGTGCTAGCCAAAACTATACCTAACTAAACCCAATCATGGGCTAGCCGAAATTACTTAGGCCCAAATCCTTATTCTTCTTATAATAATTAAAAGCAAAAACCCAACAAATTTAATAGTCCAACATGCCCATAAGCATGAATATTAAAATCCAAAATATTAGGTTGTGCTTTTCTCCGTAGCTTGTATCACATGAAGTGGAATAGGTTCTTCTTCTTGTGATCCGATCTTAAATGGTGGATTCTTGTATAGTAAATTGGCATGCTCGGTCAAGACAGATTGCACCAAACCTTGCATTGCGTCCTTGATCTTTCTTTGCTCTTGATCTTGTAATTGGCCCTTTTGGGACTTGCAATGAATCTCGGAGATTCTATCCACCATCACTAAGACCACATTGATTTCCATCATTTGTAGTGCTTCATTTTTCGCATGAAAATGAAGAATGACACATAATATCATTGTTGTGCACGAAAGTGATTGAAGCCGCATAATGTTATCGCAGTGCACGAAAATGTACGCTTTTTGGATAGTTTGGATTTTTGCCCAAAAATGAAAAAAAGTGAAAGCTTCTTGATGTAACTGTGCATTTTGGCACAAAGATGAATGAAAATACAAAAAGTCGTGGCGTTGAACAAAAATTGACACTTTTTGGAGTGAGTTTTGTTTTTTCTCATGTAAATTAATGAAAGTGTATAATGTCATCGCGGTGCACAAAAATGAATGATTTTTGGAGTATCATTGCCTTTTCGCACTAAAATGAACGATAAGGTATAATGTCATTGCGGGGCATGAAAATGAAAGAAGACGCATAATGTTGTTATGGTGCACAAAAATAATCACGTTTTGGAGTGTGTTTGGTTTTTTGCAAGAAAATGAACGAAAACCCATATTGTCATCGCAGTGCATGAAAATGAACTATTTTTGAAGTGTAATTTCTTTTTCGCACAAAAGGAATGGAAAAGAATAAAGTCATTCCGGGGCACAAAAAAGAATGAAGACGCATAATGTCGTAGCGGTATGCCTAAATGAAAGATTTTTTGAGTGTATATGATTTTTCAAACAAAAATTAAGGAAAACGCATAAAAATATCGCAATGCACGAATGCAAAAAAAGTCACATAATGTTGTTGCGGTGCACGAAAATGTATTTTTTTGTCGTGTTTCATTTTTCACACGAAAATGAACGAAAATACAATGCCATCGCGGTGCACGAAAACAAACAATTTTTGGAGTGTGATTACTTTTTTGCACAAAAATGAAGAAAAACACATAATATCATCGCTGTGCACGAAAGTGAATGAAGTCGCTTAATGTTGTCGTAGTGCACGAAAATGTATGATTTTAAGATAGTACGGATTTTCACCCAAAAAATGAAAGCTTCATGGATTTTGTTTTCATTTTGGCTCAAAGATGAATGAAAACACAAAATGCCGTGGTGATGAAGAAAAATTGACTCTTTTGGGAGTGAGTTTTTTTTTTCGCACGTAAATTAACGAAAACGTATAATGTCATCGCGATGCACAAAAATGAAAGATATTTGGAGTATCATTGTCTTTTCGCACTAAAATTGAAGTGAATCTGCAAGGATTTCAATCCCCTGGAACCCACGAACAAATTGAAATAAACCAAAGAACGTCAAAATCAAGTCAAGAAACAAATCTTGACCCATTGAATTCTTGTTTCAAAAACCAATATTGCAGCTAGGACGCCACGAGGAAGAAACTTTGATAAGTCTTTTAGTTCAATCAAGAACTACAAGAGAAACTCTCTCAAAGAAAATTGTACTTCACTTTATTCATGTCAAAATAATACATAGAGGCTCCTTTATATAGGGGAAGGTTGGAGGAAATTCCTTATTTCTAAGCAATGTGGGACAACATTGCTCAAATTCCTTATTTCTAAGCAATGAGGAAATTCCTCAAAACTAAACCTAACTAAACCTAATCATGGGCTGGCCGAAATTACTTAGGCCCAAATCCTTACTCTTCTTATAATAATTAAAAGCAAAAACTCAACAAATTAAATAGTCTAAAAAGCCCAGAAGCATGAATATTAAAATCCAAAACATAGGTTGGGCTTTTCACCGTAGCTTGTTTCTCATGAAGTGGAACATGTTTTTCTTCTTGAATTCCTATCTTAAATGGTGGATTCTTCTATAGTAAATTGGCATGCTCAGTCCAAACAGATTGCACCAATCCTTGCGTTGCGTCCTTGATCTTCTTTGCTCATGATCTTGTGATTTGCCCTTCTGGGACTCGCAATGGATATCTGAGACTTTGTCCATTATCTCTAATATCACCTTGATTCCCATCATTCCCTCTCTCCTCAAAAGGATTCGACCTCGAATTGTCACCGACATCAAAAAGAAAAAGGTCAGAAACATTGAAAGCAGCAGAAACATTATACTCACCGGGAAGATTGATTTTATAAGCATTGCCATTGATCTTTTCCAGAACTTGGAAATGACCTTCACCCCGAGGGTGCAATTTAGAATTTCGATGGGCTGGAAAGCGTTCCATGCGTATATGCACCCAAACCCAATCTCCTGGCTCGAAGATGACACGTCTTCATCCTTTATTTGCTTGGGAAGCAATTTTCTCATTTTTTTGCTCAATTTGAAGTCGTACCCTCTCATGAAGTGATTTCACCAATTTAGGTTTTTTTTTGTCAATACAATCTACTCTGAACGTTGCCTTCTCACATGCTTCGTACACACTGACAAAGTCATCATCAGTAGAATACAATTCTTTAACATACTCAAATCCTAATAACTTTTCATTTAAAGTGGAGACAAGGGTGTACCTTCTCGGTATTGCATCAACCACAATGTTCTCCTTACCATGTTTATATTTGATCACGTACGGAAAGGTTTCATTGAATTCCATCCACCTGGCATGCATTTTATTCAACTTACCTTGTGTCCCTTCAAGT
>JAULJZ010168877.1:0-24827 GCA_032270985.1 Heliamphora pulchella
ATAAGATCGCACTCTCTAATGAATCAAAACAACGAATATTAAATATATGCAAATCAATAATTATTTTAAGATTAAGAGGATAAGAACTATTCATAATAATCTTGGGGTGTGAATTAATTTATATAATCAGTAGTCAGTACTTAATTAATTATCCTAAATGTCCCATTCAATATACACAAAGTATACTGGCACAGAAAGTCGGAACAATAGACGAAGCTATTATCTGTTTTCCGTAATCAAGACAGACCTACTAAAACTCTGTGTCACAGTCGTACCGATAGTATATCCATTTCATTCTAAACTGTGAACATAAAACTTATATTCTGCAAGAATCTAAAGTCTGGTTTTCTAAGTGTAAGCCGTACTCTACACACCAGATTAAACACTGTACAGAATAATGGACATCCATGCATATCAAAGAAATGATACTCATACATTGCTCATAAAGATTATCATAAAATAAAAAATTAATTTTATTCAAAAATTAAATTAAATACTAAAAACATGATTTTCAGTATATCAACCCTAACACTTTTGGCACGTGGAAGTGCAGTGGCGCTGCTATGGTATCTATAAGGCAACGTGGGAGCATGACTTAGTTATTTGCTACTTCTATCCGCATATGTTCATCTGGGCTTTAGTGCGTTGGGCGTTGTATCTTTCTCTTTATTAGATGTTGTACGTGTGTTGTATGAACTTTTGAAAACATTGCACCGGTTATGTGATTAGAATGAAATGCAAATGTTTGTTGAATTCTTCATTCCAAATTAAGTTCCACAAGACCCCAGATCATGAAAACAATCAAGAATTGATGCAAACCCCAAATTTCAACACTCTCCTAGGATGGCTGATAGACAACTGAACCACCAGCAAGCTAACGAACTCTTAGATGATGAAACTCCTGGGTTTGCCTGAGTTTTACGAAAGCCACCGTTAGAACCCCACAACTCTTTCCGTGTGAGTTCCCTTCTTAATCCTTTTTGGCAACTCTCGTACCCGATTGAACCCCTTTGCATGCCCTCCTTCTAACTAACACCGGTTTCGAACGTTCGACATTGGTAAATTCTTTTAACCTCATACAATTCTCTCGATCTTGATACCACACCTTCGTGCAGTGATTTCATGATTTTTTTTTGTTTACTCTTGAAATCCCAACCTGGGAAGCGGACATAGATGCTTGAATTGAAGTACATTAGGCCAATGTAAATTCAGGACAAATATCTAGTCTGGCTGCCCCTTTTGCTTATCATCTATTTTATCAGAATCTGATTATACTGGATTAGTTCTGGGGACACTTGTTTAAAGTATTGTTCACTGTCCTCCTCTTGTTTCACCTACAAATTGAACCCCAAATGACCACTCAATTTGTGTCAACGGTAATTACCTTAACCGTGACCATTTAACCTCATCTAGCCTATCCTTGATCCACATGGGTTCTGCCCTAAGATGTTCTAATCCCACGCATGCTTTTGATCGTCAACCTTCAAAACCTTGGCCCCATAAATCTATGAATAACAACGATCGTCAGTAACAACTAACTATATCTTTTCAATGGTCCTGACAAATAAGACTATACCATCAGCAATCTAAAATTAGAAACGACAGCTTCACACCAAAAGATTCGCGACACCACCATATGGCAAATTCAAACTTCCCTAAGACAAGTTCATAATTGACCCACCTATTTCGATAAATCAGGAAGCACAAGATTCATACCGATAGTAAAAAAAAAAAAAACAAAAAATAGCCTCGAACTCATGATAACTTTAGTACGCTAGCAAAAGAAGTACATTTATATACATCGATGTTCACACCGACCTTCCCACCTAAGTGTTTGAGTCTGAATTTTTGCCATCACTACTAAAGAACGAAGGATTTTCATCACAACAATGAACGTTTAGAGCCTAATGAAGAATTAACCACCAAGTCACAATGGATCACATGACTAGGTAGTTACCGCAACCATATCTTATATCACATTCATTTTACCCTAGAATGACCAACTGCCTGACAAAACAATCCAGCTATTGGAAAAGATATTCAAACCCAACGTTCTAACACGCCAAGAACATACGGTAGAGGCTAAGAGAAACAAAGCAACCTTTAAAAAGACTAGAGAGAAAATGGAAGCATATGATTATAGACTTCGTCATCAAGATTATCAAGATCACCTCAAAGACCAGTAACTCTTTAGTTAAGCAATTCAAGGATTGGGTGCCAAGGAGTTTGTAAAAATAGTGAGTTCCATTGATGCTAAAGATTGTTTGAGGGGTGGAGTGCACATTTTAGATAGATCAAGTTATCCACATGGTAGCCTCTTAAAGTATCGATTTGTATTCGTTTGGCGTCTAGATTGTGTAACTCTTATGGAGTTGGTATTTGGTTTCCAATATGGTATCGATGTGAGTCACAAGGAAGTTACTTTCGAAAAACCATTTGTGATGTGACCCGTTAGGGCAAGCTTGTTTAGATTGGTGAGTAGATGTTGCTGGTATAAAGAAAGAATTTTCTTGCGGGAGCGTGTGAACTCTATGTATGAGAAGTTGAAGGGTGATATAATTTTGTTATTTTTGGTGAAGTTGTATAGCAGTTTAATGTCAGTACGTGGGAAGAATAAGTATTTGGATGAGAAGAGTGGAAGCGTAAGTGAGATTATACAAATTTATAGGCATGGTTTTTATATTTGGCCTTGAGTGAATTGAGTGTCTTAGTAGAATGTGAGTAAGATGAAATAATTAAAGTGCGAAAATCGTTCTTGGTTCGATTGTGTGGAAGAAAAATGTGTGAAGGGATTGAGTGATAATGATAAGAAACTTTATAATCGGGAGTTAATACTGTTCAGTTAAAGGATTGTAGGGCGGATGATACATACGCGAAAGCAATATGTGACGAGGTTGTGATTGGATTCATATGGGTAAGCATATACCTGGGGAGCGTTTAGTCTGTGTAATATGTTTAGCCCTAGTGACTCATTAGATTCAAGTGGCGGTGACAATCTTAATGGTCGTAAGGCTAGAGTAGTCTAACACAAAGTGGTGACGTGATTTCGAGTTAATAGCCGTTAGTTAATCGGGAAGTAGTCTTCAATGTACGTTTGAATATGGCAATGATTTGGTTAACGGTAGAGTGATAGTCTTTCCAGACAGAAGTGGAGAATGTTTGAAATCAATTTCAGTAGTGGGCTAGTTTAGAGACATATGATTGCTTGTGGAAGTCGTAATCGATGTAAGTGGTGTTTTGGAGCCAATGTATTCTCAAAGATAGACTGGGATCATGATATCATTAATTGAAGGTGCGGAAGTCAGATATACCTAAGACAGCTTCTAGGACTCGTTACGAGCATTATGAATTTGTGGTGATGCCTTTCGGGTTAACAAATGTACCTGCTGTGTTTATGGACCTGATGGATCAAGTGTTTAGAAGCTTTCTAGACCAATTTGTAATTGTATTGATAAACAATATTCAGTTATATTCTTGGAGTGAAGAGCAACACAGGAAACAATTGAAGATTCTTTGTAGATTTTGAGAAAGCACGAGTTATATGTAAACCTTGGTAAGTGTGAATTTTAGTTGGACCGGGTGATGTTTTTAGGTCATGTTATATTTAGAGAAGAAATTCAAGTGGACTCAACAGAAGTAGAAGCAACAGTTAATGGGAAGAGGCTAACTAACGTGATAGAGATACGAACTTTTTGGGGCTAGTTGGTTATGTGACATGATCCTTGAAGGTTAGGTAGTAATTAGTTTAAGGTGTTAAGTAGGACAAGACAACCATTACGCTAAGTGCTGAATATATGGGCTCGACCTTATCCACACCGTCAATAAAGAACAATTCAAGTAAACAAGGAAACAATTTTGGAGAACGAGAAGACACAATGTTAGTAAATCATCCTTAACCTTCCATGCGATGAAGTACGGGACAAAATTTCGGGGACGAAATTTGTTTAAGGGGGGTAGTTTGTAACGACCCGGTACAGACCCTAATTGTAACAACCCAGTTGATAACGACCCGTGTAAAGACGCAGCCCAAACCCTTATATTAGTGACGGATAGTCCACAAGGCTATAGAACACGGAAGAAGTTCAAAACCCTAACTCGAATCAAAAATCTTAAATTCGGCCCAAAAACCCCAAAAAAGTGCCAAACTCAAACAACAAAATCTTAACACCCGAAGAGTCTCCTAACATTCTAAATTAAGTATATATCATGAAATAATGAATTAAAAATAAAAAATTCTCATAAATAGGGTCAAATGACCGTTTTGCCCCAAATACAGTAAAAAGTCTTAAAAATCTAAATTTTGACATATGGATACCCTAAATCAAGGATTTAAGTACAATTAAGTAGCAAATGACAAAATAACATAAAAAATGTCAAAAATGCACCTTAGTGGTCGACCACCTTGGGGGATGTGCCAAAAAGTGACTTTTTTGCTTCTTTTTAGTTTTGAAGTTCATATACAACAAAATAAGTCAAAAAGTCATATATTGCTAAAATAACTTAATTTAACTTAAAAGACTACATCTATTTAATCAATTGCTATAAAAACTATGATAATACATGAAAATACTATATTTCTCATAAACATACAAAAATAATAAGTCTCAGTAGGAAAAGACACCAAAAGGATATGTCAAATTAACTTTTAATGCATTTTTTTGCACAATAGAGGCACAAAAATCGAGACAAACCTTTGATTGATGGGGGATCAGATTTTTGTCCCCCAAATAGGCACCTAGCTACTTTTAGCTTTCCAAAATATGAATTCTACCCTCCAAGAGTTAAATTAAGTTAAATCAACCTCAAATCACATTTAATGAAATGAAGAAAAAAGGGACCCTTGGTGTACTTTTTATCTCCTTTTGTTCCCTAATTTTTCCCTATTTAAACCAGGCCAAACATCACCGTCTCCCCTTCAAAAATTTCGTGCATATAGAGAGAGAAAGATTTGGTTGAGTGTTCTTGAGGTGTTCCATGAGTTGAGGAAGAAGAAAGAAGAAAAAGGAGAAAACTGGGAAGATTTTCAAAAGCTAAGTCCAAATGAATCCTCCACCATCCTTTGATCTCTCAAACATGTAAGTAAAATCTCTAAACCTTGTATCTAATATCCCTCAAAACATCCCCCCAACACACCCCTTAAGCCCCTCAAAAATCAAGAACCGAAATCAAAATCGAAAAGGCGTCGTAGTTGGAATTTGGGGCTGTTATTTCTGTGAATGTTATGAGATGTTGTTGTCTATTGTTATCTTTGAGTTTGATGACATCTAAGTGTGCTGGAACCTTGATATTAAAGTCTAAAACACAAGCATGCAAAGAAATGGAACAAAAACTTGACATGACATAAGTAGAGGACTTGAATCTTAAGAGGCTTAGTTTTTGAGAACTTTGATATTTCTGCTATGAGATGTGAAATGCCATAACTCAATGTAGAAATCTGATCTAAGTATGATTTTTATGTCCAGAGTTATATTTTTGTGATATCTTTCATCCAAAGTTGGTTTCAACTCATGTTCATAACCATAACTCAAGATATTGCAATTTTACCAAAGTGTGTCATTTTCTGATCAGTCAACACCACCGACTTAGAAACCCTAGTTTAGAGTGTGATCCAAACTTTTGTCAAAACATGAAAGTTGTATATAACATGTATATCCATCTACCCACCAAAAATGAGAACAAAATATTTAGGTGTGTTAGGTGAAATCTTCTTTTAAAATCTCTGTTGAATTTCAGCCTCTGAGGAACAATCTGTCACGTATCGTTATATAGTCCAAAACACCTATTTTTAGTGATCTATTCCAAAAATGGTCTACATGAACCTTGTAGCTAACATATTGATGTATTTTTTTCCCAACCATTAGACCTTAAAGCCTTGGGATGATACCCCAAAACCATTTTAAACCCTCTGTCTAAAACCGGCTCTGCTGAGTTTTGGCGGCTGGCAGAACCTACTTTTTAAAATGGCCAACAAATCTAACTTGTTTCAAACAACTACCCTTCTCTCTAAATATGAAACTTATAGGGAACTTGTTAAAATAGAACATACAAAAAAAGGGGATCATTTGTACTTCATTTGATACCTCAAAACCGAGAGTAACATAAGCATAATTTTGGGTAAAATCTGGAGAAGGTGCTGAGCCATTTTTGCTTAGAATGAAATGTTCACCCATTTTTCTTAGGATTTGGTCTTAGTGTTAAACATGAGAGTTGTAGGATATATTTTTATCTAAATGGTGTTTAAAAATCATAGCTTGATTCTTAGTCTAGATACCCCAAAACCTTATCGGTCCTTTTAATTTAATACTTGGTTTTAGCCTTAAAAGTTGGTAAGTGTGGTTTGAGCACCATTTGTTATGAGACCCGAGTTCTTGCATGATGACTTATTTGAAATAGTTTATTAGTGCTTTTAAGAGAATGTATGATGATTTAGAACCCATGATGTCATATTTGAATCATACATTGAGAATTGTGCTTCACATACTTGTACTTTATGCTTTGCGCGTTATACCATGAATCTTGCCATGCTAGTTGACGTCATGCTATAAATAGTCACACTTGAGATCCATATTACACATTATGAGCATTGTCATTTGCATCCTGATATGTTGGAGTCCATCGGTCCAAACCGTTGTTGGGATGGGCTTTGTTGAGAATATTTTTCTTGGTTCTAAGTCTAGGGCGTCCCTGGTTGCCATTTTCGAAAATATTTTGATTTTTACACCATGGGTGCGTCCCTGGTGTTGGAAATGATTTTGGTTTGTACACCCTGGGTGCGTCTTCGGTGTTACATAAATGGTTTATAAATATGGTTGGGCACCATGGGTTCTTCGCTAGTATTTTGGTTTCGATAACTTAAACATTGGGTAAGTCAGAGAAAGCCTAATTCGGTTGACCTAATTCCACTGCAGTGGTAAGTCGGAGAGAGCCAAATTATGGCTATTCTAAATCCATCATCTTGGTACTTTGTATAACGTGAACGCCTCTTGAAATCTTTTAAACTTTGGGTTGATGCCAAACGAGCATCCTTGTGCTTAAGGTGGGATTGTGGCGTATGATTATTTTGGATGGCCTGGAATAAGGGTGGATGATTATTTTGGATGGCCTGGAATAAGGGTGGATGATTATTTTGTTGGCCCCCCCCACACCGTTGCCATTGAGTAAAACAGCTGTAGCATGACGCCCGACGATGTGGTTACTATTCACAACGAGGCAAGGTTAGGTTTGATGATCAAAGTCCCATTAAGTCTAATCTGGTGATTCCCGGCGTGGAATTCCAGTTCTTATCTGGGTGCATGTTGGGTTGGGCATCTGCATTTCATACATGCATGTTTATTGACTTATATGGTATGTGTTGCGGTGAATTTTATGCTGTGAGATTAGTTAGAAGGTTAGAGTGTTTTGCTTCTGGGCCTTGGCTCATGGCATTCGCACCACAGGTGAGGAGGAGTTCTTGGAGGAAGTCATCTCAGAGGGAGAAGAAGAGTTTGAAGAACAGGGTGAGTCCCAAGAGCACACGAATCCAGCTAATGCATTCTGAGGAGTTGAAGCTTTTGCTTTCATTTTTATATTCAGATTTCTCGTGTTTAGTGTAATTGTTGAAATTTCTTGGTGGAACTGTAATACTTATGTACTTTTGAACGGTTCAGAACTCGTTTATGATGTAATAACTAACGTATGTCAATATGAATGAATAGCTAGAATATCCCTTTATTTATATTTATGTATGTCCCAACGTGCCCGGAGGATGGGGCGTCACAAGATCCATGCTATACATCATAGACATTGTCACTTGCATCTTGGCATATTGGAGTCCATCTGTATACATTGTTGTTGGGATGGGTGGTATTGAATTGTTTTTCTTGGTTCTAAATCTAGGGCGTCCCTGGTTGCTATTTTTTTTGTGAGTGTTTTGGGATATATTCCCTTGTACACCCTGAGTTCGTCCCCGGTGTTTGAAATGGTTTATCATGAATATTGTTGGGCGCCACGGGTTCGTCGGTAGCATTCTCATTTTGATAGTTTGGACTTTGGGAAATTTCAGAGAAGAACCCAATTATGGCGGTCCTAAATCCCTCATCTTGGTACTTTGTATAATGTGAAATGCCTCTTGATTTTTCTTAGACTTTGGGTTGACACTGGCCAAGGCATCACGCATCTTAAGGTGGCATTATTACATTGATTATTTTGGGTGGCCTAGATAAGGATGGATGATATTTTGGGTTGTCCGGATAAGGTTGGATGATTAGTCTAGTTGTCCCGAATAAGGATGGGTGATTGGTTGGCTCGCCGCCACGCCATTGCCATTGAGTAAAACAGTCATGGCATGAAGCCAGGAGATGTGGTTACTATTTGCAACGAGGCGCGATGATGGCTTTGGTGATCAAGTCTTATTAAGTCTACTCTGGTGATTCCCGGCGTGGAATTCCTGTTATAATCTGGGTGCATGTTGGGTTGGGCATCTGCATTTGATATACGCATGTTTATTGACTTATCTGCTATCCTATCATAAATTTGTCTGTCTCCTTGACTATAAACTGTATTGGGTGTTATATGGTATGTGTTGTGGTGAATTTTGTGCCGTGAGATTAGTTAAAAGATTAGAATGTTTTGCTTCTGGGCCTTGGCTCATGGCATTCGTGTCACAGGTGAGGAGTTTCTGGAGGAAGTCATCCTCGAGGGAGAAGAAGAGTTGGAAGAACAAAATGAGTTCTAAGAATACATGGATCCCACTGACGCAGTCTGAAGAATCAATGATCTCTTCTTTTGCTCTTATATTCAGTTCTCTCGTGCTTAGTGTAATTTTTGAATTTTCTCGGTGAAACTATAATAGTTATGTAATTTTGGACTGTTCAGAACTCGTTTATGTTGTAATAACTATCGTATGTAAATATGAATGTATGGCTAGTATATCCATTTGTTTATATTTATGTATGTCTCGACGTGCCCGGAGGACGGGGCGTCACAATTGATATCAGAACTTAGGTTTAGTGAACCTTCAGGCCTTGGGTTATGGGAAACCATGCATTCTGTCGCGTTGGAGCTCTATAGGAGGCGTTGTATTAATTGATATTATCATCAATACATTATTAGAACTAAAATCTGATGCGTCTAAGTTCTTTAGCTAGTCGCGTCAGGACAATACCGAGTTCAGGAAGAGCAAGGAATCTACTCGCGAAAGACAAGTAAGGGCATCAAGATCGAAGATCGGAGATTCATGCAACGAGTTTTCTTATTTTATGGGGGGTAGACCGGAGTGTGCACTAGAAGAAGTTTTAGATATCACCTCGAGAGATACCGTTAGAACCCTGCGACTTCATCCTTATTTGTCATTTTCTCATTTACTCCAAGCCCTAGTGTTAACTTTTTGAAGTTCTTTTGCATGTCCCTTCTTCTTATATCGTCGGTCCTCAACGGTACCATTAAGTGTCGTTTGTCGATAACTCTTATGCACCCAAATCTTGTTGATAACCCTATTCGAAATTCAATCCTAGAAAGTACCCTTGTATTTAAGTTTTTGTGCCTCGATAATGACCGGTATTCGCATTTGATTCTCCTCCGATTCGAGTCATCATCTGTGAACTAACTGTTCTCTTGTAGAACTCGATATCAATTTTTTGTCAAGTATCCATTCCAAGCATTCGACATTGATAAAATTTTCTGCCATCGTTCATTTCTCTCAATCCTGAAACCACAATCTGTTGTAGTGATTTTGTGAATTCTTCGTACACTCTTAAAATCTTTACCAGGGAAGTAGACTTAGATTCTTGCATTGAAGTACGCTAGGCCGACGTAACTTCAGGGTAAATATCTAATTTGGCTGACCCTTTTGCTTAAACATCTCTTTTTTCATAATCTAATTGTACTGGACTAGTTCCGATGACACTTGTTTAAAAGTATTGTTCATTGTCCTCCTCTTGTTTCTCCTACAATTGAACCCCAAATGACCACTCAATTTGTGTCAATGGTAATTGCCTTAACCATGACCAATTAACCTTGTACAACCTATCATTCTAACCATCTGGGAATCTTTCCTTGAATCTTGATAAAGGACTTGTTCACCTTCCTTAAGTCGTTTTAACCTCCAGCCACATTTCGTGCAGTCTAGTACGTCATTCGAAATCCTCGGCTAAACGCTTGGCTGCTCACCACCCCAGGTCGCGTCTCTTAAGACCTAGATTGATGAGGAACGATAGTTATTAGAGTTTAACGTTTTCATGAGGGGCTCAGATGATGCACATTCTCGGAAGAACCACCTGGCTTATCATCAAGTCGCAAAGTAGATCTCTACCTGGAACGTGTTTTAAAGATTAATAACCCCGACTACAAGAACTGCTAAGTAGGAGGCAACATCTCTAACAGAGATCTATATGAAGGTTCCTACCGCCATCACTGATAAAACTCGCATAGGACCCGCGGGAGTGTGGCACGTGGTGCTACAATGGAAATGCTATGGAACTTGGAAGTAACGTGGGTCTACGCAATCAAAGTTCGATGATTTTATCCACACCTATTCTAGTTGGGACCCTATGTCTTATGTATCTCGTTCTTTGCTATCGTTCTAAGAAAAACTTATATTCTTAACCGATTGTGTACTCAAACTTGAATGTTATGAAATAGAAATGAATAATTCCTAAATTAACTCCACAAGATCCCAAAACCTAAAGACAATCAAGATTTTAAAAAGATGACTCACAAGCCGTAACGCCTTCCCTCTTTATTTAGATGTTAGGAAGACGACCTAACCATTAATGGCCAATAGATGGACCCGTAGACAAAGAAGCGCCAAGATTAGCCTAAGCCTTGCATGAACTCGCAGCCAGCGTCAATCATCCACACGTGTGTGATCGAGCAAAGTTCTTATCATAACTCAGAAAACAACGAACCCGTACGTTTAAGGGGGGTGCTGAACCAAGAGTGGCCGTAGAATGGCTAAGAGCAATCAATAAATTATTCAACTCTATGGGAGTTCAAGACAAGGCTGACCAAGTAGCTCTAGCAGCACACCTATTGGAAGGAGAGGCCGACTACTGGTGGTCTATGATTAACAACACCCAAGATGTAGCAGCTTTGTCCTGGAATCAGTTTGAAGAATTATTTTTGGAAAAGTACTTCTCAGCTCCCTTTCGACAGGAACAAGTCAAAGAATTTCTGAAGCTAAAATAAGAATCTTTGTCAGTAACCCAGCCCGTCAACCGCTTCGAAGAGATGAGCCGATTCGTTGCGACCATCATACCTGACGAAGAATCATAGGTACGAAATATCGAGTGGGGCTTAGAACCCTCTATCTGGACTAGAGTCATTTGCTTATAGTTTCTGACTTACACTCAAGTATTACAAGCAGCCCTATTAGCATAGACAAACTTAGCTGATTCTTGAAGGATTTGGAACTAGAAGAAAGGAAATACCAGCTCCGAAGGACCAGTAAAAAGCAACAGAGTGTTTGTTCCAAAAAAAGCCATATCGAAAGGAGAACAGACCATAACGGACAAGGGGCTCCTCTACTAAATCTGAAGTCTGCTTTGAATGTCATCAACCAGGACAAAAGATTTGAGTACCCTCTACAAAGAGGATTAAACTATAACCACAGTCAACCAGACCAGTGCTATAAGGATCAAACTAAATTGATGAAATAAGAAACAAGTGAGTTAAAGAAGGCGGTGCAACTTGACCAACCTAAGAGCGATGAGGGGAGCGTTCGCCGTTCACAAGAGACAAGCTCAATAGTTTACTTTAATTGCAATAAATACGGACATAAAAAGTTTGAATGCCCGCTACCAAAGGGAAAGAACTACAAGATTCGTCCAAAGGGAACAGACGGATCGGGAAGGGTGATACCGCTTGACCAACAAGAGAATCAATGGGCAGAATGCTCGTCCTCCCAAGAGAAAAGGAAGTATTCGTTGATGATTGGAGGTACGCCCGAATTTGCAAAGTCTAAGATATTCGTTAAATAAACTTGTTACATTATCTTGAGAAAGGATACACTTGAAGGAAAAAAGCTTTTAGGTTAACACTAATTAAACAACCCCCGAGCCCTGGACATGTGACATGATCATTTAAATTAAGGTAGTACTCAGTTCAGGATATTAGTAAGACAAAACACCCTCAATATGAGTCCGACCCTATCCACACCCTCAATAAAGAACGACTCAAGGGAACAAGGTTACAATCTTGAAGAACGAGAAGGCATAATTCTATTAATTATCCTCAACCTTCCATACGATGAAGTACGGGGCAAAATTTTGGAGACAAAATTTGTTTAAGGGGGGTAGTTTGTAATAACCCGGTACACACTCTAGTTGTAACAACCTGGTTGATAACGACTAGTGCAAAGTCCCAGCCCAAACCCTAAGTGTTTGTGACGAATAGTCCACGAGGCCATAGAACACAGACGAAATTCAGAACCCTAACTCGAATCAAAAACCCTAAGTTCGGCCCGAAAACCCTAAAAAGGTCTAAAACTCAGGTAATAAAACCTTAACACCTGGAGAGTCTCCTAACATTATAAATAAAGTAAATATCATGAAATGATGATTTAAAAATTAAAAATCCTCACAAATAGGGTAAAATGACCATTTAGCCCCTAGTACAGCAAAAAGTCTTAAAAACTTAAATTTTGACATATGAATACCCTAGATCAAGAATTTAAGTACAATAAAGTAGTAAAAGACAAAATAATATCAAAAAATACCAAAAATAACCCTTAGTGGCTGACCACCTTGGGAAGAGTGCCAAAAAGTGACTTTTTACTTTCTTTTTAGCTTAAAATGATGAAAAAAATAGTAAATTAAGCATTATGATGATCCAATACATGTTGAATAAGTAATATGCATAATAATATAGTGTTATAGGTTAACAAAATCAAATAAATCATTATTGATGTTCATGCACAACAAAATAAGTCAAAAAGTTATATATTGTCAAAATAGCTTAATTTGACTTAAAAAACTACATCTATTTAATCAATTTCTATGAAAACTATGATAATACATGAAAATAATATATTTCTCATAAACATATTAAAATAATAAGTCTCATTAGAAAAAGACACCAAAAAGATACATCAAATTAATTTTTAATGCATTTTATTGCACAATAGGGGCACGAAACCGAGACTAACCCCTTGATTGATGGGGGATCAGATTTTTTTCCACCAAACTGCCACCTAGCTACATTTAGCTTCCCCATATCTGAATTTATCCCACAAAAGCTTAAATCAACTCAAATCAAAATCAATTCATATTATGAAAAATGAAGAAAAAAGGACCCTTTCGGTACTTCTTTGTCTCTCACATGTCCCCTAGCCTAGCCTATGTAAAGAGAACCAAACACCCTCTTCTCCATATGTTATTTTCGGCCAAGAGAGGAGGAAGAACCAGAAACCCTTTGATCTTGAGAGTTAAAAGTGAGTTTGAGGAAGAAAAAGGAAAGAAAAGGAAGAAACCGATGAGGTTTTCGAAAGCTAAGTCCATATCAACCCTCTACCCTTCTTTGGTATCTCAAAACAAGTAAGTAAGACCTTTAAAACTTATATCTAAGATTTTTCAAAATATCCCCCAACACACCCCATTAAACACTTTAAGAATCAAGAACTGAAATCAAAACCGAAAAGACGTCGTAGTTGGAATTTAGGGGCTGTTATGTTTGTGAATGATATGAGATATTGTTGTATATCATTATCTTTGAATTTGATGACATCTAAGTGTGCTAGACCCTTAATATTAAAGCCTAAAACACAAGCATGCAAAGAAATGGAATAAAAACTTGACATGACATAAGTAGAGGACTTGAACCCTAAGAGGTTTAATTTTTGAGAACTTCGATGTTTCTGCCCTAAGATTTGAAATGTCATAACTCAATGTAGGAAATTGATCTAAGTATGATTTTTGTGTCCAGAGTTATATTTTTGTGACATCTTTCATCCAAAGTTGGTTTCAACTCATGTTCATAACCATAACTCAAGATATTGCAATTTTACCAAAGTGTGTCATTTTCTGATCAGTCAACACCACCGACTTAGAAACCCTAGTTTAGAGTGTGATCCGAACTTTTGTCAAAACATGAAAGTTGTATATAACATGTATATCCATCTACCCACCAAAAAAGAGAACAAAATATTGAAGTTTGACAGGTCAAAGCCCCTTTTAAAATCTCAGTTGAATTTCAGCCCCCAAGGAACATTTCGTAACATATTTTTATGTAGCGCTAAACATCTATTTTTAGTGACCTATTCCAAAAGTGGTGTGAGAACTGGACCCGTCTCTTTTTGAGATATTTATATATGTTGACGTATTCTTTTCCATATATGTATCTCTTGGTGCATGGTTTATGTTTCCAGTTGTAGAACAACATGTTTTGTATAAGGGCTATACGTGTTATGCATGCGGGGGTTCGGCTTGGTTTCCTTTTTCAGTTTTCTCTCCCAGCATTGACCACTTGAGTGGTGGGTAGTTCGCTTGAGCGAGGTGGTGGCAGGGAGTTAGTCCAAGAGGTGACCGCTCGAGCGGTGCTTGGGCGTTCGAGAGGTGGTGTGGCAGGGCCTATGTCGGCAAGGGGCCCACTCGAGCGGTGGGTCCTGGGCGTAAATTTTTATAAAGCCTGGCAGCCTTGGTTTTTGGGCCAAAAATATCTTTTTCAAACATATCTCTTCTCTCTCTTCATTTTTCTACCTTCTCTCTAGCTTTCGGGTGGCCTGGGGCTTAGTTTTTTGCGGCAGGATAGCAGATCCTTGCTATTGGCGACGTGGGCTTCGTATCCATCCGGATGGGTTCTCGTTCCGACGAGGTTGGATTTTGAGGCGTCAAGCTTTTAGCTCTTTAATGTAGGATTCTAGACCTACAGCTGTTAAAAGGGTGATAAATGTGACTATACTTGCTTTTATCGTGTAGAAATGCTTTAAATGTGATTTTCATGTTTTAAACCTTGGATTTGGGTAAAAGGGGGATTTTATGGCTTTTCTTGGTTTTATACGTGAGCCGGGTGTGTTGACATCCGTGGTTTTCAAAAGGAGATTTTAAAACGAGACGTTGGTGGATATTGTGGAAATCATACTTTTTGGAGGTTTGCAGCTAACCGTTTGGGTTGAGTCTCAGTTTTATGAAACTATGTTGTTACATGGGTGTAGATCTCCATGTGGATGGATTGGATCCTTATATACATGCGATGTAAAACCGCTTCATGGGTTTTTAAAGGTTTTCCATAGATGTACTAAGATAATGGGTGTGCTTGTGATGAGTTGGGCTTTCATTGTTCCTCGGTGTAAGTTCGGAAACGTGCGCACAGTAGGTACTCAGTTCCTTTAGGTTAGTCCCTGTAAATTGAGGGTGGGTGCTCAGCGACCTCGGGCTCAGGTCCCGTAAATTGAGTGGTTGGGTGCTTAGCTCCCTCGGACTCAGGTCCCGTAAACTAAAGTGGTTACATTGTCGTGACTCGGTATAGAGCTTGTCACTACCAAGTGGGCTTTCAGTGGTAACTAGGGTAATGGACAAGAGTCAATAATTGTTACCTATGTCTGTGTGGCAGAGTCCGTACATAGGATCTCATTTTACTGTGTTCTCCTTGGCTGTGTGATCCGAGTGGAGGAAAACTGTTTACTGCTTTTCCTTAACTGTGGCATGATATCTGTGAGAATTATATGCATAGTTTGAAGGAAGAAAACGTGGATTTTATGAGATTAAAACCTTTTTGAGGCCCGTGTGGCTTGATGGAAAATTTGTGGTTTTTGAGAGAAAAACTTTTTTGGGGCTCCTGTGGTTGAGCCTGTATGTGTGTAATTGCATAACCTGCTTTACGGCTTTATTGTCTTTTTCTATTGGGCTTCGGCTCACGGTGTGAAATTTTGCTGTAAAAATATTTTTAGGTGACCATGTGGAGTTGACCTAGAGGCTTGTGGTGATGGAAAGCTTGTTGTAGTTTTTCTTTTTTAGACCTGTACTTATACAACTAATACCTGTTTTAGAAGGCTGATTTTGTACGCCATTTGGCGATATATTTATTTATGTATGAGAATGCATGTTTTTCAGTTTATGAGAGTTAAACTGTGAGGATTTTATCCAATGTGTATCTTATCGTTTTCCAAATATAAACCTTATTTTCATAAACGATTTTGGTGGGTTTTCACGTGACCTTAGGTTTTGGGGCGTGATAACTTGGTATCAGAGTTTTGGGTTCGAATACCTAAGAGCCATGGGAAAGAGGGTACATCACCTTGTGAGGATGTTTGTGTGCTTGATTGCATGTGTTACAGCGTTATCTTAACATAAGCATGATAACCTGTTTAGTTGGTTGTGTATATGTGGGCATGGAGATTGGACCTTAGGATTGATTAGTCTTGCTTTCGAGCGTTTGGATTAATAAGCTTGGGAGCCAAGTTAGAGATGCGTTTCGTAGACGTGATTTCTAGCTAGGAATCTGAGTAGGTTGTCTAGATTGACAAGTCTTTTGTTGGTTTTCCTCGGTATGTGAGATATGTGTTGACATGATCTAAGTGGCTATGTGTTAGCATGCTTATCTGTGATCTGTCTTTTACATTAGCAATAACATGTTGTATGGGTGCTTATCCTGTTATATTGCTTTCGTTTAGCGTTATGCCTACACGGGGAGGACGAGGCTGAGGTCGAGGCCGTGGTCGTGGTTCTGGCTGAAGGGAGGTTCCTGTTCCAGATGTTGGGGATGCTAATGCACCCCAAGAACCCATTGGCGAGGGAGATATATTGCGTGAGATGGTGGGCTCCATTTGGCAACTGGCTGAGGCCACTAGGGGAAAGGAGAGTGTACCTGAGCCGAGGGCCACGGTCGCGATGTGTGAGTTTCGCCGTTTGGACCCTCTTACGTTTTTTGGAGATCCTAACCCACGACTGCCACTGAATGGCTGGAGCTGGTCACCAGGATTTTGGACACACTTCAGATAGAGGAAGATTATCTGAGGGTTACGTTTGCTGCCTTCCAGCTGAGGGGGAGCGCTCACATGTGGTGGAAGTTTGCCAAGACCACTGTGGGAGGCACTTGGGAGGCGTTCACTAAAGTATTTCTGGAGAAATACTTCCCGGCTACGTTGTGGGATCACTATAGAGAGGATTTTCTCTTCCTGACCTAGGGAACGATGACTGTGATTGAGTACGAGGCTGCATTTACTAGCCTATCATGGTTTGCACTGGAGATTGTGCCTACTGATGAGTTCCGTACGAAGCGGTTCGAGAGGGGTTTGAGGCCCGTTATCCGTGACAAAGTGACTACATTCAGGATAAAGGTTTTTGTTGAGTTAGTAAAGACCGCCATGAAGGTGGAGGATACTCTGAATGAGACACGTAGAGACATGGACAGTCGAGGCCAGTAAGGAGGGGAACGTACACAGGGTCAGGGGCATAGGGAGAACAAGCGTCAACGGACATCTGGTCCGTGTTCTCATTCGGTGGGGTCCTATCCGTCATAGTCTTTTGTATCCGTGCCCCCTATAGCTTCAGCGGGTAGGTCAGAGCAGAGAGCGCCTGCTTGTTATAGGTGCCAACGGCCAGGGCATCGTGCGGCAGAGGGCCGTAGTCCGACGCCGGTTCACTCACAGTCGCAGGTGCAGGGAAGAGGACCAGTGGTATGTTTTGAGTGCGGCCAGCCCGGGCACATCCGTAGAAATTGCCCCAGGGGAAGGAGCACGCAGAGCACAGCTCGAGCACCTGTTACTCCTTCTGCTCAGGGACGTCAGCTATCTCGATTTATAGAAGGGGGCGCTTCGGTATAGTCGGGCAAACAGTTTACAGTTCAGGGTCACAGTGGACAGGCTAGAGCTTACGTTCTTGCAGATCCCAGTTCATCCAGGGCACGGATTGTGCCTGATGCTGCTGCTACCACCTCCATGATCAGAGGTACTCTTCTAGTGTATAGATCATGGGCCAGTGTCCTTATTAACACGGGAGCATCACGTTCGTTTATATCATTTGCTTTGGGGTTGGAAATGGATTGGTTGGGTAGTACTTTGAGCGTGGAGACCCCAGTCAGTGGGAGTGTGACTCTGAGTCTAGTCTGTAGATCTTGGGTGTTGGAGGTCGCCGGTCGTTGGTTAGAGTTCGACTTTGTCATTCTAGACATGACCACGTTTGATGTCATCCTATGGATGGATTGGCTGACCACCTATCGTGCCTTTATCGATTGCAATCGACGGAGGGTGATGATTTGTACACCTGAGGGAGATTGTTTTTGATTTGTGGGAGACCGTGATGAAGGTTTGATATCTATGCCGGGTGTTGTGCAGAACTAAGGCAACCTAGGTTTCCTCTTTGCAACCTTTATGTTGGATGAGGAGGTTAGGGTTCGAGGGGAGTTACCTCCAATGGTTTGCGACTACCCAGATGTCTTTCCTGATAATCTGTTTGAGTTGCCACCGAGCCGTGAGGTAGAGTTCTCCATTGATCTAGTTCCTGGAGCTGCTCCCATATCTATACTGTCTTATCATTTTACACCCGCTGAGTTGTGTGAACTCAAGGTACAGCTTCAGGAGTTGCTTGATAGGGGGTTCATACGTCCGAGTACTTCACCGTGGGGAGCCCCTGCTCTTTTTGCAAAGAGAAAGGATGGATCTTTGCGTTTGTGTATCGACTACCGAAAGCTGAATCAGGTGATAGTGAAGAAAAAGTATATGATGCCAAGAATAGACGATTTGTTTGATCAGTTGAAGGGGTCGAGCTGCTTTTCCAAGATTAACTTGAGATTGGGGTTCCACTAGTTGAGGATTAAGGATGAGGACATAGCGAAGACTGCCTTCTGGACTTGCTATGGTCACTATGAGTTTCTGGTTATGCCGTTCAGTCTAATGAACGCGCCGGCTACTTTCATGAATTTGATGAATTGAATCTTCCATCCGTATCTGGATAGTTTTGTGGTGGTGTTCGTGGATGACGTTCTTTTCTATTCACCCACTAGGGAGGCACACGAGGATCACCTGCGTATCGTGCTACAGATTTTGAGAGAGCATCGCTTGTACGCGAAGTTCGACAAGTGTGAGTTCTGGATGTCTAAGGTAAGGTTTCTTAGACACGTCGTGTCGTCAGACGGGGTATCAGTGGATTTGTCAAAAACAGACGCAGTGACTGGTTGGGAGCGACCGAAGAGCGTCTTTGAGATTCACAATTTTCTGGGTCTAGCAGGGTATTATCAGCGGTTTGTGAAGGATTTTGCGAGACTTGCTGCACCGATGATGCGCCTAACACGAAAGGGAGTTGTGTTTGTTTGGAGTGAGTCCTATGAATCGGCATTCTAGGAGTTGAAGACGAGGTTGACTAGCGCGCAAGTGTTGATCATTCCAGAGCGAGGCTTGGGATACACAGTATACTGTGATGCTTCACATGACGGTTTAGGCTGTGTTCTGATGCAGGAGGGGAAGGTTGTAGCTTATGGTTCTCGACAGTTGAAGACACACGAGAAGAACTACCCGACACACAATCTGGAGTTGGCTGCCGTGGTCTTTGCCTTAAAGACATGGCATCACTATCTTTATGGTGAGCATTTCAAGGTTTTCTCCGATCACAAGGGCTTAAAATACTTGTTTTCGCAGAAGGATCTGAACTTGCACCAACGACGATGGATGGAGTTGTTAGAGGATTATGATTTTGATTTGTAGTATCATCCAGGGAAGGCCAATGTGGTGGTAGACGCTCTCAGTAGGAAATCCCATGGGTCGTTAGCTTCTATAGCTATACGTGAGTGGGACATGCTCAGAGAGATTAGGGACTTTGATCTATGTCTCGGGGAGACAGTGACAGGTGCCACTTTGTTTTCAGTAGTTACTCGGCCAACGTTGATAGCACGTGTGCTAGAGGTCCAGTTAACGGACCAGGAGGCTCAGATGATACGAGATCGTGTTGCCAGTGGAGAGGATACAACAAGATGGGTTGTGGGTTCAGATCAGAGTCTAAGATTAGTAGGGAGGCTATTTGTGCCAGAGTCATGCCGAGAAGATATCTTATGTGAGTGCCATCATTCTCGCCTTGCAGTGCATCCTGGAGGCACGAAGATGTACCATGACCTACAACATTAGTTTTTTTGGACGGGGATGAAGAGAGATGTGATCCAGTTTGTTTCTCGGTGCATTATCTGTCAGAAGGTGAGGGCGAAACACCATAGACCGACGGGCTTGTTGCAGCCGTTACCGATATCAGAGTGGAAGTGGGAGTACATCATGATGGACTTTGTGTCAGGGCATCCTCGTTCACCTAGGGGACACGACGCCGTGTGGGTTGTGGTCGATAGGTTGACGAAGTCTGCACACTTTTTCCCCATCCATGTGAAGGATTTAGTGGAGAGACTAAGTCAGTTGTATGTCAGAGAGATAGTCCTGTTACATGGAGTGCCAGTGTCTATTGTTTTTGACCGAGACCTGCCCTTCACATCGCACTTTTGGCAGAGTCTTCAGGAGGCTTTGGGAACGAACTTGATGTTCAGTACTGCCTTTCACCCACAAACAGATGGCTAGTCTGAGAGGACTATACAGATTCTGGAGGATATGCTGAGGGCTTGTGTTCTTGATTTCAAAGGTTCGTGGGAGGATCATCTACCGTTGGCAGAGTTTGCATACAACAACAGCTATCAGTCCAATATTGGGATGGCACCGTAGGAGGCTTTGTATGGTGGACCCTGTAGATCGCCCATGTGTTGGACAGATGTGGGAGAGACCACAGTCTTGGGACCCGACATGGTGCGAGAGACAACGGAGAAGATTGCAGTGATACGTCAGCGTCTTTTGACAGCACAGAGACGCCAAAAGAGTTATACAGATCAGAGGAGGCGACCTTTGGAGTTTACGGTGGGAGATCACGTGTTCCTGAAGGTCTCGCCACGTAGAGGTTTGATGAAGTTTGGCCATAGCGGGAAGCTATCGTCGCGTTTCATCGGACCTTTTGAGATCCTTGATAGAGTTGGAGATGTTGTTTATCGTTTGGCTTTGCCACCTCAGTTAGCATTTGTGCATAACATGTTCCACATTTCTATGCTACAGATGTATGAGCCTGATCCTTCTCTTGTGTTAGATTGGGCTGAGCTGCAGGTTGATGAGGATGCCAGTTATGAGGAGCGTCCAGTAAGGATTCTTGATACAAAGGAGCAGGTGTTGCGGGGCAGAACAATTGCTTATGTCAAGGTCCTATGGCTTCATCACGGGATTAAAAAAGTGACATAAGAGCTTGAGTCTGGGATGTGTGCTAGATACCCAGACCTATTAATCTCGTGACCTTGTTGTGAATTTCGAGGGCAAAATTCCTTAAGGGGGAGAGAGTTGTGAGACCCCGGCTCGTCTCTTTTTAAGATATTTATATATGTTGATGTATTCTTTTTCGTATATGTATCCTTTAGTGTATGGTTTATGTTTCCAGTTGTAGAACAGCATGTTTTTTATAAGGGCTATACGTGTTATGCACACGGGGGTTCAGCTTGGTTGCCCATTTCAATTTTCTCTCCTAGCGTTGACCGCTCGAGCGGTGGGGAGTCCACTCGAGCAGGGTGGTGGCAGGGAGTTGGTCCGAGAGGTAACCGCTCGAGCAGTGCTTGGGCGCTTGAGCGGTGGTGTGGCAGGGCTTATGTCGACAAGGGGCTTGCTCGAGCGGTGGGGACCGCGCTCGAGCAGTGGGTCCTGGTCGCGAATTTCTATAATGCCTGGCAGCCTTGGTGGATATTGTGAAAATCATACTTTTTGGAGGTTTGGAGCTAACCGTTTAGGTTGAGTTTCAGTTTTATGAAACTATGTTGTTACATGCGTGTAGATCTCCATATGGATGGATTGGATCCTTTTATACATGCGATGAAAAACCGCTTCATGTGTTTTTAAATGTTTTCCATAAATGTGCCGGGACAATGGGTGCGTTTGTGATGAGTTGGGCTTCCATTGCTCCTCGGTGTAAGTTCGGAAACGTGCGCAGAGTAGGTACTCAGTTCCTTCGGGTTAGTCCCCGTAAATTGAGGGTGGGTGCTCAGCTCCCTTAGGCTCAGGTCCTGTAAATTGAGTTGTTGGGTGCTTAGCTCCCTTGGGCTCAGATCCCGTAAATTAAGTGGTTACATTGTCGTGACTCCGTATAGAGCTTGTCACTACCAAGTGGGCCTTCAGTGGTAACTAGGGTAATGGACAATAGTCTATAGTTGTTACATATGTCTGTGTGGCAGAGTCGATACATAGAATCTCATTTTACTGTGTTCTCCCCGGCTGTGTGATCCGAGTGGAGGAAAACTGTTTACTGCTTTCCTTTAACTGTGGCATGATATCTGTGAGAATTATATGTATAGTTTGAAGGATAAAACGTGGGTTTTATGAGATTAAAACCTTTTTGAGGCCCGTGTGGCTTGATGGAAAACTTGTGATTTTTGAGAGAAAAACTCTTTTTTGGGGCTCCTGTGGTTGAGCCTGTATGTGTGTAATTGCATAGCCTTCTTTATAGTTTTACTATCTTTTCCTATTGGGCTTCGGCTCACGGTGTGGGATTTTTTTGTAAAAATATTTTCAGTTGACCATGTGGAGTTGACGTAGAGGCTTGTGGTGATGGAAAGCTTGTTGTAGTTTTTTTGTTTTGGATTTGTACTTATACAAGTAATAACTATTTCAGAAGGCTAGTTTTGTATGCCTTTTGGCGATATATTTATTCGTGTATGAGAATGCATGTTTTTCAATTTATGAGAGTTAAACTGTGGGGATTTTATCCAATGTGTATCTTATGGTTTTCCAACTATAAATCTTATTTTCATAAACGATTTTGGTGGACTTTCGCGTGACCCTAGGGTTTGGAGAGTGACAAGTGGTCTACATGAATATTTTATCTAACATATTGAAGTACTAGTTTCCCAAAAATAAGACCTTAAAGCCTCGGGATGATATCCCAGAACCGTTTCAAACCCTCTGTCCAAAATCGGCTCTACTGAGTTTTGGCGGCTGACAGAACTTACTTTTTAAAATGGCCACAAAGTCTAACTTGTTTCAAACAACTACCCTTTTCTCCAAACATAAAACTTGTAGGGGACATGTTAAACTAGGATATACAAAAAAATGGGATCATTTGGACTTCATTTGATACCCCAAAACCGAAAGAAACAGAAGCATGTTTTTGGTAAAGTCTTGAAGTAAGAGCTGAACCGTTTTTGCTTAGGATAAAATGTTCACCAATTTGCCTTAGGATTTGGCCTTGGTGTTAAATATGAGAGTTGTAGAAAATATTTTTATCTAATTGGTGTTTAAAAATCATACCTTAATTCCAAGTCTAGATACCCAAAAACTTTGTCGGCCCTTTTAATTTAGTACTTGCCTTTTGGCCTTAAAATTTGTTAAGTGTATGTTTGAGTACCTATCACTATGAGATCCGAGTTTTTATATGATTTTTGATTTGAAATAGTTGATTAATGTTTTAAAGTGAATGTATGATGATTTAGAACTCATGCGATCATGTTGAATCATATCTTGAGAATTGTAGCCTGTGGTTCACATACTTGTACCTTATGCTTGTGTGTTGTACCTTGAATATTGCCATGCTATAAATAGTTGCACTTGAAATCCATATTATACGTCATAGACATTGTTACTTGCATCTTGGCATATTGGCATCCATCTATATACATTGTTGTTGGGATGTGCGGTATTGAATTGTTATTCTTGGTATAAATCTAGGGCGTCCCTGGTTGCTATTTTTTTTTGTAAATATTTTGGAATATGTTCCCTTGTACACCCTGGGTTCATCTCTAGTGTTTGAAATGGTTTATCATGAATATGACGGAGAGGGAACTACACAGCGAAAAAAAATTATTTTTTGAATCGACGTCGTGACCGTAAAAAACGACGTATGCGATTTTCATGAAAAACGAAAACTATAATAATTTTAATAGTTTAATACCTCTATGAAACTTGTCAATAAGTTTTTAGAAATTCCAAATACGTTGAAGACGACCTTGCAACCTTCTCACGTATGACCCAGACGCACTACGACGATCACGATGTGTGGGTACCGATTCCGATCGAAGTGTTCTTCCTACCTTGGTTTCTTCTCACACAATGATCTCTAAAAAGGTAAAAATAATTGCCAAAGAGGAGAGAAGGCTGGCGGCTCTATGGGAGAATTAGGGTTAACCTTTTCTTAATTAGCCTCCCCTTGATATATATGAATATCTCAAAAATATATTAAGTCTATCCTCTCTTTCCTAAAAGAATGTAAAGAGATATACTTAACATATTTAATTAAACCCACCCTCTCCTATGGCCGGCCTCTTAGCGAGTAATCCATAGGTGTGCCAGATACCAAAACCGCCCCTCATTAATTCAATTTAATTCCCGAATGCCCCCGACGGCAAAACTAGCATTTAAATTAAATTAAATAATTATCGAAACCAACAAGAAAAATGTCCTTCGTATAATAGGCTACGTGAGGGATCACGAGAAAGTGTAGGACTCGGGTTAACCGTACGAAAAAATAGGATATCCCAAACTTTGTCCCCGAGCTAGATCCTTTTCCGTACGGACTAGAACTTATTCCAGTAAAGTTCTTGACTAAACTCCCGGTCCTAACTCAAATTATGTCTCGAGTCTCCAATTATCAAATGCACTGAATTCTCCCCACGTTTAAGATATGGATTCCCGATAAGTAAATTAGGTTACTAACAACCCGATTTAATTATCCTCTTCTCCTCGCAACCACCCCGCTTAACCTTTTGATATGCCGGATCCGAAAATCCACTGTATAGGTTTAGCATAATCAAACCTGTAAGTAAAGCACACGAGGGGAAACTCCTCAACCTAAATCAGACGTGGTTTTCGTCAGCTGATTATCAATCATCGGACAAATAATGCCAGTACCCAACTCATCGGTATTGTT
>JAULJZ010168887.1:0-24827 GCA_032270985.1 Heliamphora pulchella
TACATAGGATTACATTTTTTATCTCTTCTCCTCGGCTGTGTGACCCGAGTGGAGAATACTGTGTTTTTACTGTTTTTCCTTAACTGTGGCATGATATCTGTCAGGATGATATGCATAGTTTTCAAGGATGAAAAACTGATGATTTTTTAGAGGAAAACCTTTTAGCTCATGTGGTTGACCTTATGTGCTTATGATTGCATAACCTGCTTTACAGTTTTATGTAGTCAGCTTCTATTGGGTTTCGGCTCACGGTGTGAAATTTTGCTATAAAATCATTTTTAGGTAAGCATGTGGAGTTGACCTAGATGCAGTGGTGATGGAAGATTTGCTATAGTTTTTCCTGTTTTTGTAACATGTAGTTTACACGTGATGCCTGTTTCAGAAGGCAAGTTTTGTACGCCATGAGGCGATATACTTATTCATGTATGAGAATGCATGTTACAGTTTAAGAGAGTTGAATTTTGGGAATCCTTTCTCCAAATGTTATATTTTTGAGTTGATGATTTTTTAACTGCAAATCTTATTTTCATAAACGGTGTTTGGTGGACTTTCGCGTGACCCTAGAGTTTGGGGCGTGACAAATACCATCGAGACGAGTTCAATCCTTCAATAAACATAATTTACGGGTATTTCCCAGTATAGAACTGCTTTAATAATCTCAAGTGATATTTCAAAAAGATTGAAAAAGTAATAAGAAATTTTCCTTTGTTTTTCATTTTTTTATATCTTAGAGTGTTTGGACCAGTTTATCTGCATATTAACTACTATCTGCAGGACTAATTCTACCATCCATTAGTGGAATACCTAATTAAAGTCTTTCTATAGAAGAAGAATTTTCGAACTTAATTTCGAAGAAATCAAACTCTTAAGTCCTAACTCTTAAAGAATCAAACATAAAGTGGATGTTGGAAGTTGGAACACAAATTCACAATCAACACAAACTTTAAATATAAAATATTTTACATCAAATGAACAAAAATAATTTACGTAAAACAAGATGTAAGTCATTTTCTGTGTCAGCATAGACGGTGGTGGTAATGGTGACGACGGTCGTGGTAGTGGCAGTGACAACAATAGAGACGACTGTGATGAAGGTGATAATAACGACATCAGTTGTGGGATCGATAGTCGTGGTGGTGGTGATGGCTATGATAGTGGTGGTAGAGGTTGAGGTGGTGGTAGTGATGGAGGAGGAGATGGCAGTTGTAGTGGTGGAGGTGATGTCGACGATGGTGGTAGAATTGGGGACAGCTGTGGTGGTGGCATCATGGGGCAATAGTGCTAGTAGTATATTTTAATAAAATAAAATTCTATTTTTTCAAAAAAATATTTTTTTAAGTATACCCAAACATCGAAAAACAAAATAACATATTTTTTTTCAAAATAGTTTTACACATAAAATATTTTTTATTATAAAATATTTTACATCAAAACAAACAACCTTAATAAAAATGAGTTTATGCAATTTAGTTTGTAGTGACCTAGATTCAAGAGTAAAAAAAAAAAAAGATAAGTGAATTTATTTATAGGTTGGAGCATTACAACACTAGCATATAAATATATAATGCATATTACCAATATAAAAAGGATAAATTATACTGGCCTCCCATCTGATTTCTGACGAAAATAGAAATCTCTCCTGTAGTTTCTAAAATATCACTAATCGCCCATCAAGTTTAATTTTTGTATCAAATTATTCCAACCGTTAAATTTCTGTTCAGCTGTACCTTATTTGGCGTGTTTTTTGAATAAATTTTTATGATCCAATCCGTTTATTATGTATAACTCTTCAAGTTTGTTAAGTATGTGAAAATTCAAATTCATCCGTTATATATAACTAAGTGATTGAATAAGATCTCCTAATATTATTTTATAATTAAATAAATAAAAATTATAATTTAAAAAAATATTGTTAAACAAATATTACTCAATCACTTAGTTATATGTATTAGATGAATCTAAAATTTTATGTACAAAACTAACTCAATGAGTTCTACGTAACAAACAGACTGGACCATAAAAATTTGTTCAAAAAACGCATCAAATAAGACGTAGTTGAGCAGAAATTTAATGGTTGGACTAATTTTATGTAAAAATTAAACTTAAAAAAATATTAGTAATATTTTAAAAATCACAAAAAAAATTTATATTTTTATCATAAATCAAAGGCGGAAATGAGGGTAATTTACCCTATAAAAAAATAATTTAAAAAGGTAAGCGTCCAATTATTAAAAAAAAATTTATAAAATTATCCATCAATCATTGACAAACTTGTAATTATAGGATCTCACAAAGTATTTAATTATCCTCCTCCTCAAGTGGGTCCTCCATCCTACAAGAAGATGCCAATTGAATTTGATTTGTGGGTCTCAGCTCTGTTACTGCATGTGGGCCTAAACACATCATTGATTAGGGAGTAATTATTATTCGAGAATAGATACTCTACTGTATAATTATTGTACAATGCATAATTTAATGATCAGTATTACATAAATATATATTATATTATAGTGCATAATTGTTAGATTGATGCATTGTACAAAAATGGAATGATAGAGAATTTTTATTCTAAGGCACCGTGTGGAATAGTTTGTTTTTTATATGATTTTTTTGTTGTCTTTTAGTGAAATTTTTTTTATGTTAATTAAAACGATAATACTTTTTAAATTTATATCGTTATAAAAAAAATTAAAAAATTAAAAAAATAAAAAAGTTTAACTAAAAAATAAAAAATTCAGATAAAATGAAAAAAAGCCATAAAAAGCCATTTTAAGGCTTTTATATGATTTTTTTTTGTCTTCAGTAAATTTTTTTTAATTTCTTTTAAAATGGTTTTACTTTTAATTTTTTTTTTTATCACGATGAATCAAGAAAGTAAAAACAATTAGTCTAAAAAATAAAAAACATTCATAAAAGATAAAAAAAAGTCACAAAAAAGCTAAACCAAACAAAACCAAATTTTTTAGTGCTTTTGGAGTACTATGTGCTAAATTGATGTGGTATTCTCACTTAATATGTAACGATAAATTTTATGATAAAAATATAATAATTTATTTTTTTTAAATGATTAAAAGATAGAATAATTCGTATAGTATAAATTGCAATTATTCATTTATGGAGAGTAATTACATGTTATTCCTATGATACCTAATGATTTGCCCTAATTAGATAGGTAGCTGACAAAAGAAAAGAGTAGAGTGTGGTGTGTGGTGTGTGGTGTGTGGTGTGTGGTGTGTGGTGAGATGAAACAGCAAATCACATTTTCAACGAGCACATCTGCTCCGCTCATGCACGTTGCTCTCGATTGCCACTCCTACCGGTCCTTGTTTTCTTCCGTTTGGACATATTTTTAAATCAAAAAAAAAACTATTGATTTAATATCAATTAAATATTTAAAATTTTAATTTTATTAATTAAATAATTAAATAATGCAATTTTTATCAATTAATTTTCTTAACGTTTAAAAACATTAAAATAACAACAATAACAATAACAATAACAACATGTTGGCAAGACAACATAAGAGTAAATTTGTATTTTTTTATAGTAGAAAATTTTATTTATTTATTTAACAGCATTTGATGTCAAAGATTAATTGATTAAAATGAGTTTAGTAAACATTGAATAACTATTATTTTTGGCAATTTATTCTTTTTATAACTTAAATACATCTTAAAGTATTTGTTAAATTTATTATCTAAATAAAAAATAAATTTAATCAAATAATGATAATCTGCTGACCTAACAATTAGTGGATTAGAAGTTAACTTCTAATCCATTAACCCGTTACCTTCAGACAAAAAATTAATTATTTTTTTAAAAAATTGTACTTACTATTTATTATATTTTAGTCAAATATGATATAATCACGTGAATTTCAGTTAATTTAATATTCTAAATAAATAATTTATTTAATAAAATTGCAAAATAAACAATTAAAAGTACAAAAATATACCGCACCACATTTTATTAACCTAGCTTGAAGACACAGCACGCACCATGTTGCCTTGTTTATGACTTTGAAGAAGGGAGATTGTTATCTGATTTGAGATAATGGTTTACTAATTTATTTTTGTTTCTTTTTTCTTTAATTTTTAGTATATTTTTTAGTTTTTTTAGTTAATGTATTTTAGTTTTTATTGTTATCGAGAAAATTTAAAAATAATTAAATAAAAGATATATACTTTTATAAAAGAAAAATAAGCTAAAATAAAACTATAATATGGATTTCTTTGTTTATTTTGGTAGTTAGTAGTTCTTTTTCATATGTTTTGGTTAATTTTTCTACTTCTTATTCTTTTTATTGAAATAATTGGAAAAATAAAAGAATCAACTAGAAAATAGAAGAAAGTCTACAAAACAAATAAAAATAACTAAAATGGGCAAGCTTTATCCCCAATTTAAGAATTTACCGATGTCATTTGTTTAAAAATATAATTTAATTATAAAATTAATTTTAAATAATAAGAAGTCCTTTAACTATTAAAGAAGATATTTTAAATATTTTTATTAAGCTAGCTCGTTCTTAATTTAAACAAAAGTTAACAAAACAATACATGTGAATTAAAAAATATATATAAAACCAACAATATTTTTTAGGCACTATGTATGTGTGTGTGTGTATATATATATATATATATATGTATTAAAAAAAATTTGATAAGAAATAAAAAGATAAATAGAATATAAAATATAGAGCAATAAAATAAGGTTGGATTTTAAACGAGGATAGAAAAAAGATTGAGTTTTAAATGCATAAAAGGAAAGAGTGTGTTGAGATTCCAAAATTTGAATCCTAGGTGTAGAAGTGAGACATTGGCAGTTTCTGACAACCGGAGTTAGCTATCCGTTCTTATTAATTATTTTTTATTGCATAATAGATATAATTTTTGAATTGAATAAAGAGAGAGAATTGAGAATACATTCTCAATTTTTAGATTGAATCCATCATAAATTTTAAAAGGGTAAATTATACTTACACCTCCTATATTTTGGGTAATAACACTGGTACCCCTTTTATTAAAATTAAGTATTATAAAAATAAAAATATAAGTGAGTGCAATGATATTTTAAAGAGTATGGGGTGTCAGTATTATTACCCTAAAATACAGGAGGTGTAAATATAATTTTCCCATTTTAAAAATATTAACTAAAATAAATATCAATATAACCTTTCTCATTTGTAAAATAGGGACCCATTTGGCAATTCTAGATTTTTGGCTTTAGCTAAAAACGCATAAAAAGCTAATAACATTAGGCAAAAAAATCAAAAAATCAAAAAGTCAAAAAATTAAAAAATTAAAAAGTTAAATCAAAACACAAACTCTTACAATATTATATTTAAATTCTAACTATTTTTAAAATACAATAACATCCCTTATCTATAACTTTTTTTTACTACAACTATCAACTATATATAATTGTTAATATTAAATATATAAAATGACAAAATTATTCAATTTGAACGAAAAAAAATATTAGTTTTTTTACCCAAACAATTAATTTTAAAAAAAGTAACTTAAAAATTAAGTTACCAAATAATATATTTTAAACTAAATTTAACTTTTTAGTTAAAAGTATACAAAAAATAAAAATAAAAACTAAATTATAAGCTAATTAACAAAATACAAAAACAAAGGTGGGTTGATGGGGAAACTTCGAATTAAAGTGAGTGCTCATTGCTCAGCAGCAGCAGCAGCACCAGCAATTGATGCCTTCTCTGTTTCTGTTTCTGTTTCTGTTTCTGCTTCTGCTTCTCTGCTTGCTGCTACTTCTGCAACGTCCATAGAAAGAAGGCGGTGGTTTGTTTTTTTATAGTAAGTTTGATGCATTCAAACTTGGAAGATAAATCGAATAATAATAATTATAATAATAATAATAATAATAATTATAATAATAATAATTATTATTATTATTATTATTATTGTTTAATAATAGTTTAATAGGAAAACAAATTAGTACTAACATATTTTAAAAAATAACCACTCATTTTTATAAATATTAAAATATTTTATACAAATATTTATATATATATTTACTGATTATTCACCATTCATAGACGGTATTTCGCATTTTCTACCAGGAGGTTTGGTGTATAAAAATTATAATTGAAAAGATTTGATTACCCTTTAAAAAAATGTTACGAAGATGCGTTAAGATCGTAAATTTACAACTTCAAGTACTTGAATATGTGTTTTTTATTATTTAAAATCAGAAACTACAAACAAAAAATTTAAGCACAGGAGTTGATTTTTCTTAACATTTTATTGTGTTATAAGCTAAAAACTAAAAAAAATATAAATTTTATTTTTTATTTTTTAACTAAAAATTTGATCTTTTCAATTTCTCATGACCGACAAAAATCTAAAAAATATAGCTGCCAGAAGAGAGAATAGATATTTCTTGAGCAAGCCATACTGCATGCAGATAGCACGGAACATAAGTTCTTTGATTTAATTTGAAAAGAAAAATGCTATCAATACTAAAACTTACACTAACAAACTCTCAAGTTTTACTGGGACTCATAACACTTGGTATCAGTCCCACTAAAATTTTTAAGTATTTAGTGACCATTTGGCTACGTAAGTTTTTTGATTTTTTCGTTAAATAAGTAAAAAGGTCAACGTGGTTCGTTTGACATTAAAAAAAAAGTTAAAAAGTTAAAAGATTTAATCAAAACATTAATTTTTAGAATATTCTATTCAAACTCCCACTAGTTTTAAAATACAATAATACTGTTCATTTATAACTTATTTACTACTACTATCAATTTTATATATATAATTGTTAATTTTCAACTATATAAAAGGGCAAAATTGTCCAATTTAAATAAACACTGAAAAATTAATTTTTTACTTAAATAACTAACTTCAAAAAAGTTGAATTAAAAGTTAATTTATCAAATAATCTACTCTGAATTAAATTTAATTTTTTAACTAACAATTAAAAAAAATAAAAAATCTAATTTTTAAACTAATTACCAATTGAAATCTCTTGTATAATTTTTAGTATAAATTTTAACTCACGTAGCATTGTTGATTTGACAGAGTAATTAGAAAGAGAGTCACCTCAAACTCTACTTTCTTGCTTTCTTTTCTCAATCTAGCTCGGATTTATTGTTAATCCATAATCAATCTTCTATGTTGAACAAAGATAATCCTAATTAATACCATCCTTTAGATCAACCCCCACGGGAGCACTCCTTTTGACACTTTGTCCCCCCCTTTTCTTTTTTTTTTTTTGGGTTTTTGCTGCAAAAAAGAGTAGTTCATATATAGGACTCCAGCTCCTCTCAAATTCTCAAAGAATTTAAGAGCACTTTATTTATTTATTTTTTTATATAAAATCTACTTTAATCTCCTCTCAATAATCTGAATAGTATATTATAGAATTTGCCAAAAAAATTATTCACGTGTTAGTTTGAACAAGTATAGTAGTCATATAATTAAAAGGATTCAGCCCAAACTTTGATGGGCCGATCCATAGTCTTGGCCTAAGGCCTAAGTCCAAGGCCGACAGACTTGGAGCCAGAGCAACTAGAAAGCTCGCAACGGAATATTAGAGCTCGGATAGGCCGACCTCGGATAAGGTAATGATTACAAGCACCACCAAAATTAGAGAGCATTTAATGTAATGGGACTGCAGAATTTGAAGCATTAATGGCGATGACACATTTATATGGTTCCACATTAAATGACAATTGACATGATCCAAAATAATTCAACAGCTCGCTGACTCGGCAAAAAAGGCCTCGGGCAGACCCCAAAATGGAAAAAGGGTGATTCCCGCCATGATTGCGCTTAGGAGTTCGCCACTTTCTAGCCAAATTCCACGTGAACTATAAATACAAAGCTCAAATCATATAAGGTAACACATATACTTTTTTACTTATAGAAACTTTGCCATGCATAATCCATTCAGAGTTTTTTATTTTTATTTTACAGTTTACTAACTTAATTATTAGAGAGGCTTTCCGGCCAAGTTTGTTGGCCAATTTCACCCTCATTTCTTATGCAGGAACATACAAGCCGACGAGTTCGACGACTTGGGTCTAGTACTTTCTGTTGTCTCTCATCCATGTGGATTCACCCCACACAATAATTGTATTATACTAATTCTAAGAAAAATATATAGTCAACTCTCAAATTATATATGTCATTTAATTTTTTAGAATCATCTATGATTTATGTGTCACTAATTTCTAATTCATTTAAATTTTATATGTACGTTTTAAAAATAAATTTTACCTGATCAACATGTATCAACGTGAAACTATGATTAAAGAATGAACGAAGTCTCATTAATTCTATGAAAATCAAAGAATAGCCGAACTTAGAAGAGCCACCGAACCACTCTTAACACTGATGATTGGAAGTAGTTGTTAGGTGTGGTTCGTGGTAGCTGTAAAAGGAGTGATTTGGAAATTTGCTCTATTTAAAATTTTATGTTCAGAATTTTTTAACTGTTATTAATTTTTTAAAATTAGTTTATATATACAAGATTTTATTTTAATTTTAATTGAGTCCTTACTGGTAGATGAATAGATTAAATCTTCAAGAATTAATCAAGTTGTGGATAATCTGATAGGAATATCCTCCACTTAATTCGATCGCTACTAGTAAATGGTGAGATTAGTTCTTCAAAAATTAAACGAGGTGTGCAAATATGACACTCTCGACTTTAATTAAATCCTTATAAATGGTAAAATTTATTTTTCAAAAATTAATCGAGTTGTACATAATTTGGCATGAACACCCGAGATATATATACCCTATATAACACGAGAGAGTTGGTTTATTACTGTTTACATTAAGCTTGTGTTTAGAGTAGTTTTTTTTTAAAAGATTTTTTGACTTTTTTTTAATAAAAAAGTTAAAAAAAAACAATTAATGTAAAAAGATGTGGAAAATGTTAACTGAGGCTAAACAAGTGAACTTTCTAAAAAATTTTTAAAAAAAAATTAGGCCAAGCATATATTACGGTTCATTTTTAGCATATGCTACTATTTTTGTCCTTTTATATTTTTAAATATAATTCTTGTCCTTTGCATATTCTTTTACTTCAACCAATGTCTTACTTAAATTTATTATTGCTGTTTATGAATGAGATTTTTTTGTTATGTTATACTTCCTTTTGTCCTTTGTATTTATACTTTTTTAATTTAGATATTTTGGAGTTCTAACCATGTTTGCCTTGCTTGCTTTAGTTTGATTTTTACTGTTCATGGAGTGGATTTTTTTGATATGTTCTACTATTTTTGTCATTTATATATTATTTTATTTTACTTTGTTAATTAGAGTATTTTGTATTTCTAACCTATGCCGTACTTGCTTAATTTGTTAAAAAACAAAAAGTTCTAAATGCACCGACAATTTTGCTAAAAAAATTATCAAAAGAATTGAAATATTTGTTCATAATGCACAATTATTTATATGTTTAAAATTTAAAAAGTGTATTTAGCAAACTGGTATGCATTTAAAGCTATCAAAAAATATACTTAGCCCTATTTGAGGGATTTAAAAAGATAATTTTTTTTTAAAAAAATGCCATGGTTCTTATCAAACTCAATTTTTGGATTTAATCAAAACTTTCATATTACTAGTTGATGTAAAGTACATTAGAAAAAAAAAATTTAAAAAAATCAAACATGCTACCTTCTCTTCAAATTACATGTAAAGTCACTTTTCAAGCCTCTGCTGTGCCTTCCTCAGTCTACTTGAAGTCTAAAATGATGTCTCAAATTATCCATAAAACTGCCCCATCATTATCTATTTATAACACATCCCACGCCTTAGGGTTTGAAGTTTCCAAAAAGGACTGAAATTCTTGGTACATTTGGAGGCACTTAATTTCCGTCCAGATGATTTTTTAGAATAGGTTTTCCATTCGAACGCTCTTGGATTTTGTCCGGACGATGTTTAACAATATGTTTTGCAATGTTGATTTCTACCTCATTTCCGTCTGAATGCTTCCAATTCTGTTCAGACAATTTTTCCTTGAAATCACCATTTTGCCTTTTGCTTTATTTTTTGTCTCGTTTTATGCTCAATTCTCCACCACTTTGTTACATTTGAGCTTGACATAAAAATAATACAAAACCATATTATTAAACACAAGATCGAGACTTAGCGAAGCATAAATCGTAGAATTCGATCCATATTTTTATGTACTGATCAATTAACTTAAAAATTAAGTTACTAAATAAAATACTTTTAACTAAATTTAGCTTTTTAACTAAAAATACAAATAATTTTTTTTTAAGCTAGTTGTTAATTGGAACATTAATGGAGGATGTTTAGGAAAATTTTCATGCTCATAATTTACACAAAATTTATCATAACTCAATGTCAAAAACAAAATATATTATACTACTCATTAATAATCTTAAATATCAAATTAAATAATAGACATAAATTATGGTGCATAGCACAATAAAATTAGTATATATATATATATAATAGTAATACTGCTAACACTAACACTCTTTACAAAAATTCATACTAAAAAATATATATTGTTTTAGACATTTGCAAAACCTGTCCAATTCTATTTTTTTAAAACAGTGTTATTATATTTTTCTTTAATAGTGTTTTTTTAAGGCCCTAATTGGCAATTTTAATTTTTTGACTTTTTAGCTAAAAACGTCAAAAAGTTAAAGTTGTTCGTTTGATAAAAAAAAAACTAAAAAATTAAAAAACTAAAAAATTAAAATATCAAATCAAAACACAAATATCTAAAATATTTAATTTAAACTCTTACAACTTTTAAAATATAACAATACTCCTACTTGTTAAGCATTCTAAGGTAATGAATTGGACTGTTAATCCATGAATTTTACTGAACTCATGTTTGATTTTACCATTTCATGGGACTACCAATCCCACTCAACTGGGGGTTTAGGAATTTCATAGAATGGTTGAGAGAAGATGTTAAATGCATTACTGTAAATCAATCCAATTGGGGTGTTAAATGCATAGAATTTTATAGCTAGAATGGTTGAGAGAATTATTTATAAATAGAATTATTTTTTTGAGTAATTCTAGTCTAAGTCTTATTATCAACTGATAATAGAGTTTTAATCTCGTAATAATTTTTTTTAAAGTTTTTTAGTTATATGCGATAAGTAATATATTTATCAGTTCACAAAACAGATACATTAGTAAAATAAAAATGTATCACTTTTTATTCCTAACAGTTATGATGGATTGATAAATATATCACTTGGATTTTTCTATTTGTCCAAAACGAAAAAAATTAATTCTTAAATAGGAATAAATTAGACATAATATAATTATTTCATATTTGATAGGATTAAATCCCTTAAAATAAAAGTTGTGGGACTAAATCTTTTATGAGGTCTAAAAAAATGACTAATTTTTAAATTTTTCTTATTTTTTAAATTGACAATAGTACTATTATTTTGTATAATAAAAAAATAATTTACTTTTAATGTTAATAACTTTTTTTGTCAATAAAAATAACTAAACATTTCTATTATGTAAAATAGTGTAATTTAAAAATGTTTTTTTTATAAAAAATTATAAAAACGAAAATGAGTGAAAAGCTATTTAAAAAGCCATTAACAATGTTAACATTCCAAATATTAAGCAATTTATTATATTTTATATTAATATTAATATTAAGTAATTTTAAAATTAATATTAAAAAAATTGACTTATTATCTTATTAGTTCTAATTTATTTAATCAGAGAAGTGAATTTGAAAACTTAAAAAAATTAATAAAAAATAAAAAAATGTTAAAATAAATAACATACAATTTAATTTATTAGCTTATTTTAAGTTAAATTTAAAATAAATTAACTTAGTAGCTAATATAAAAAAAATTAAAATATATTTATTAATTTTTTAGTGCAAGAGTAATATTAAAAATTCATAAATTTAATCAAATTTTACATTATTTAAATCTACTCATATCAATTATGAATTTGCATAGATTATTACTTAATTTTATCCAAATCAAACATAAAAAAGCCAACTACATCTCATTCATAATTTCATCTCATAATCAATAATATCCCACCTTATTCTTAATCTTACCTCACTATTAATCCCTTTAAATCTACAACGATTATCAAACGAGGTTCTTATTCATAACTTATTTACTACCACTTTTAACTATATATATAATTATTTATATCAAATATAAAAAAAGATAAAATTGTCTATTTTGAATAAAAAATAAAAAATTAATTTTTTTACCCAAATAATTAACAAAAAAGAAAAAAAAATATTTTTTAAGTTAATTGCCAATCAGACTCTAAGGCCCCGATTGACAACTAACTTAAAAGCTAATTTTTTTTTTACTTTTTTGATTTTTTAGCTAAAAGGCTAAATTAAGTTGAAAGTAGTTTGTTTGATAACTTAATTTTTAAGCTTATTTTTTTGAAAGTCGGTTATTTGGGTAACAAGCTAGCTTTTTTAATTTTTGTTTAAAATAGACAATTTTATTTTATTTTATATATATTTGATATTAACAATTTTATATTGTTGATAGTGATAGTAAATAAGTTATGAATAAAAAAGATTACTATATATTAAAAATGGTGAAAATTTGAATAGAATATTATGAAAATTTTTATTTTAATTTGAATATTTAATTTTTTAAATTTTTTAATTTTTTTTAAATTTTTTTTTTATGACGAAAGAACCACCTCAAGACAGAGCCCTTTAGACCCACTCTTAAAGCGTAAACTTCCGAATACCTGCAATCACCCGCAAACCACATGTATCGGTTAAGTCAGAGTGCTTCTATCGAAAGTCGAACACAAGACCTCTGAGTTTACAGCTGGTTCCAGTGACGACTTCAAACTACTGGACTACCCTAGTGAATTTTTTTTTCTTTTTTACTAAAAAAAAAATTAATTTTTTAATATTTTTAATTAAAAAATTGAAAAATTAAAGTTACCAATACCCAAGTATAAGTTTAGTGCACTTTTAAGTACAACTAAACTTAATGTATTTTAAAAAGAGTAATTTCATCTGTTTTATTTTTTTGGACTCAATCTACTCAATATCAGTCGCAATATAGCAGTAGTAATAGTAGAGAGAAAAAGCAAAACAAAGGGGAAGGTTGGAGTGATACTCACTACCAACCCCCACAAACATGGATCCATACGAAACAACAAGAGTTGTCCACTCCCGGATTCAAAATCTGGACCCTGAAAATGCCTCAAAGATCATGGGTCTCCTCTTGATTCAAGACCATGGCGACAAAGAAATGATCAGATTAGCCTTCGGCCCCGAAGCTCTTCTTCACTCCGTGGTTCTCAAGGCCAGGAGAGACCTGGGTTTGGCACCGAACTCCCCATCCACGCCGTTGTCACCGCCGTCTCCGCCGCCCTTCAACCACCGCCCTCCCTCTCTTTCCCGGCAGAATTCGTCTTTTTCTCGGCTTCTCGGCGGCGGCGTTGGAACCAATCTTCCATCTCCTCTTAGCATCCCGAATCAGTCTTCATCGTTTTCATCTTCTTGGGATGCTTCTTCTTGCTTTTCTGATTTTCAGAACCCAGACACGTTGATCAGCCCAAACTCGTCTTCTTTGCCTTTTTATGGAAGTGGAGGGACTGATCTGATCGACGAATTTCAGCTCCAAGATCAGCTCTCTTTCCTCAACGATGGGTCACTAACTCCCGGCCACAAAACCCCCGACGGAACTGGCGGCGACGCCACGCTCTTCTCTTCCTCCGCCAGCTACCGGCGGAGCTGCTCAGTAGTAAGTGATATGTGCTTGGGGTTTGACGACCCAGCTTGCGGATTTGGGTGGAAGACTTGTCTCTACTATGCTAGAGGCTACTGTAAGAATGGAAACAGTTGTCGGTTCCTCCACGGCGGCGGCGTAGTGGGTTTGGACGGTGGTGCTGCCATGGTTGGGTCGCCGAGCAAGCTCGAGATGGTGGAGGAGTTCCAAGAGCAGCTCAGATCTAAATCGGGACAGCAACAAAGGTTAGCTGCTGCTTCCCATCAGCTCGTGGCTTCTTCTACTTTCCCTTACTCTGTTTCAGCTACAAACAAATACATGAATCTCCTCCTCCAGCAGCAACAGAGTGATTCCCAAAGGTATATACATACACAATTGTACATACATATTTATCACATAACTTATCTTCGGCTCTCTCACTCTCTTTCAAACGATTATTTCCACGGAAATGAACTCCACTCTATACTCATTCACTTCATACCCAGACTTGTTTTGGTAATTTTAGGTGGGCCTACAATAATTCCAATCATTTCGTACACTTTATTGAGAAAATTATTCGTTTAAAAATTTAGTTTAATTGAACATTTATAAGTCTATACACAAATTATGTTTCATTTTACAAAAATTGACGATTTTCTTTTGAAATGAACTATTTTTTTTACTAATGAGGCCCATCTAAAACTTACAAAACGAAATCTTGAACGGTATAAAGGCGAGTGGGTATTGAGAGCAGCTTCTTCCCATCTTCAGACCTACTATTGGTTTGTTTTGTTTTAATTGCTTGGTTTGCGAAATGTAAAGGGCGGCCGCGGCATTGATGATGGGAGAGGAAACACACAAATTCGGGCGTTTCCGGAACGAGTTTCCGATGAACGGAGAGACGGGAATGAGTTCGAGACAGATCTACTTGACTTTTCCGGCTGATAGCACATTCAGGGAAGAGGATGTGTCGGATTATTTCAGGTTGATGAACTACTATATTATTTATCAGTCTTGGGTGTGGAATTTGAATTGGGTGTTGACTGAAAAGCTTGTTGAGTTTTCTGAATTATATATTTCAATTCGTTTTTGAAGTGTGTATGGACCAGTTCAAGACGTAAGAATTCCATATCAACACAAGAGAATGTTTGGATTTGTCACTTTCTTCTTCCCCGAAACTGTTACGCTCATTCTTGCCAAAGGGAACCCTCATTTTGTTTGTGATGCTCGGGTGCTTGTGAAGCCATACAAGGAGAAGGGGAAGGTCCCTGACAAGTACAGGCACTCTCTCATCCCTTTTATCTCTCTCGACTCTCTCTCTCTCTCTTTCTCTCTCTCTCTCTCTATATATTAATATATATATGTGTGTGTCTGTGTCTGTATAAACACATGTATGATTGTGTTTAGAGCATATATTGATAAAATTACTTATGTAAAAAAATAAATTGATCAAAGATTGATAGTTCTATAATCGAATCACATTACCATGTTTTTTTTTACATAAAAAAATATGTGAACTGATCATGTGGCTATTAATTTTCAATCAACTTGAATTTTTTGCATAAATGATTTCTCAACTAACTCTATAATATGAATGGTTCGGATTATTGAGGTAAGACCAACTTAATTAGTATAACATAGTAATGGAGTCATCTCCAATTTTCTAAGAATTGGATAGGAGATATTTGTGTTCTTCCGCTAAGGTCAATGAGAATTTGCAGGAAACTGCAGCAACAAATGGAGAGAGGAGAGTTATCAGTATGCAGTAGCCCTACGGGCTTAGATTCAAGAGACCCTTTTGATCTCCAGCTTGGTAAGCGAAATCATCCATTGTTTTTTCTTGGTTTCTCCATGTTTTCTTCTCGAAAAAGTGTTAAAAGTTGCAAAATACATGATTACATCACAGAATCAATCATAAAGTATGAAACATATTCGTATCGTTCAAACTTCAGTAATAATTAATTCTGTATCTTAAATTTGTGCACGGGGTTTCTTATCTTATCATTTGGGTTTGGTTTTCAAATTCAGGAGCAAAGATGTTTGGTGATACCCAGGACATAATGTGGAGAAGGAAACTGGAGGAGCAAGCTGAGGTGCAGCAAGCCATTGAGCTCCACGGTCAAAGGCTGTTGGGTTTGCAACTTCTTGATGTGAAGAGGCCCCACTACCACCACCGTACCTGCCCCACCGGTGGTGTCGCCACAGTGCTGCCGTCCTCGACCACACATTCCCCAAATTTTATTAATCAAACTGTCGTTTCCCAATTGGATCACAGCAATCCGGAAGCCATAAAAGGTACATATATCTCTCATTTTGGTTCACTTCAAATTACTCCTCGTTTAAGGATTGAGAAATACAAATGTTGATCCATACCCATTGTTTCTTGAAGAGACTGGCTCTAACCCGGCAATGGAAGCTCCTGAAAGTGTCGCGGCTGATCAGCAGCCGCAACCAATTGTAAATGTGACTGAGAAAGAGAAAGAGAAAGAGAAAGAGAAAGAGGGAAAACCATCAATTGCAAATGGTACTGACGAGAATGGCAATGGCAAAGAAAGCCCCCAACAGCATGCAGATTTACCAGAAAGGTATATAGGCCTTTCGGTGTTCAGATCAAACAAAACAGCAACCCATAATAGCAAGCATCAAATTACAATTACCTAGATTTAGCAACTTAACAACTTCTCTCCAGTCCCAAAAGGAATTGAACACCATTGTTGGCCGTTGTATCCGCCAAGCACTATCTTTTTTTTGTTCAATTCTGTTGGTCTCCCTATGACTTACAAAGAAGAATTCCGTTGGTCTCACTTCTTTGTCCATTTATTGTTAATTTTCTTAAACATAAATATAATTTGTTTAGACACGTCATAATATTCGATCAGCTGAATTTTTACATAGAAAATTTATACGCTAAGAATAATAAATGAATGCTCAGCATCATTGAAGTGAACTCGTGTTAAACCTAAAATTGATCTAACAAGACCGTTCCAATTTATTTCTGGACCTGGAGAGAAGATGTCCCTTTCCTTAATTATCGGCTTTTTCCAATTGCTCTGCCCTTGCTGGATTCATTCTATTCTGGGTTTTATATAATAATATAAAGTAACTACACCCTTTTTATAGCCGTTGTAAAACTTTTTACTGACAATTTTTAAGTTTAAAACTTCTACACTACCTTTACCTTTCTCTATCTAAAATTATAAATTCTATTTCAAATTTGTATAACTATGTCAGCTTTTTAAGAAAAATTTACACCTTCTCTCCTCTCCTCTCTTTTTATTTAACAATATATTCGCTAAAATTTGACGATTGCACACGAATAACTGATATATATATATATATATATATATATATATATATGCGCGTATATTTGTATTGTGTGGGTAAGATTGCACTTATTGTTAAGAAAATGTTGTATTTGGATGCAGCTTGGAACATAACCTGCCTGATAGCCCCTTTGCATCTCCTGAAGCAGCTGCAGACACCTTGACAGCCTTCTGCAACAGCACTTCCGGTGAGGCCGAAAAGAATGCTGTGGTTTCGGCAGCATCGGCAGCAGCCAGTAACTTGATGATCACTTCATCCTTACTTCCAGCCACTTCCACACTGGACATGGCTTCTTTTAAATTATGTTACCTTCAAGTTCCAAGGTACTTTTTCTCAGCTTCATACATACCATCTTCCATATATATTACTAAATATATAGGTTGCTGAATCAGTATGTTTAATCCAAGCACGGCTATGATTCAGGTACTCTTCTAGCCATGGAGCCATTGGAATGTAGGGCCCCAGTTGGGACTTGGCTTCTTTAGCTTATAGGTAAATATGATCATAACTCTATTATTCATAAGCTAATATGTCAAGTGTTTTTTGTGGTGCTCGTTCGGTAATTCGATTTTAAGTTCAATTTTATTTTTAATTTTTTTGGGTTTCAAGTCAAATAAGTAAAAGAAAAAAATTATTGTTTAGTTAAAAAGTAGCTTTAATTTGCTAATATAGAGACAAATGAAACTTCGATTTTTTTTTTGTGTGGATTTTTAAAGCAAAAAAGTTTAAAATTTTGTTAAGTAAACGAGTCATTAGGATTTTTATATTGATTACAGGGGTTGATTGGTACTGTTTATCGATAGCGACTTTTAATATAATTTCTCAAAAAATAATTTTTGAGAAATTATATTTGTGGTTTTAGATTTTGCTTAATTTTTACCGTAAGTTCAGTTGCAACAAATATTGACATAATGTTCTGGTTTCTTGTGTTTGCTTTACAGGAAGATTGATAAGAATAATCAAAAAGCAAAAGCAAGATCTGTAGAGAAATCACCACCACCACCACCACCTCCACCACCATCATCAATACAACACTATTTAGATACAAATGCATACACACCAGTCAGGAAAAAGAAAAAAAAAAGAGTGAGTCAGCCATTTCTATCTCTCTGTTGTACTATTTCCCACCTCACTTCTGTAGTTCTTCTGTAGTTGAGGTTAGATCACCACAGGTAAAAAGGAAAGTCAGAGAAAATCGAACAGTGAATGTGCAGTAGTAACTCTTGGAGACTGTAATTTTCTTCCCTTTTCTCACCACTTAATTTAATTTCCTAGTAGTTCAGTGGCATAGTTTTTTTTTTTTTTTTTTAGGAATGAATCTACATTATTTTAATCTAAAGAAAGAAAATCAGGATCATCCCCAATTGCCCATTATGAAATTTGAACTCGCAACTTTCACGATAGACTACAATGGTCTTGTGGTTCGTTGCCGAATCGTATCAAAATAAATATTTAAAAATTTAAAATTTACTATTTGGTAGAATAGCGGTTAAGTTCAGGCATCGTTCCTTAGGAATAGATAATAGGACAAAATTATAATTTCATAATTTAAAATATTATCCGATTCTCTTTTAAAAAAATGTTTGTTTGTTTTAATCTAAAAATTTAAAATTAAATTAAATTAAAAATAAAAAATTTGATTCAGATGAAAAAAGATTTTTTATGGATTTGAATCCATCTTATTTAGTATTTTAATTTATTCAAATTCTATTTTATTCATTCTATTCAATTCAATCCGGTTACGACTATAAGACTGATATAGATTAGCAAGAGGATACAGTTGAATTCAAATATGGCATATCTTATCTTAGACGTAGCATACATCGTCTGAGTGATCTCGGCACGATCCGTCCTATTCGAGTATTGGATATCTCACGTATAAATAAGAACAAAAATATAAAATAGTTGCATGATCTTGTTATTAAAATTATAGAAAAAAAAATAAAAATTATATAGTCAAATTAAAAACTCGTTGATCAAACGTCAATGTCTGTAAATCATACAATGAATTGAATTCGAATAGAAAATAAATATAAATTTAAATTACACTAAGATATCGACTAGGAGTTCATCATCCCCTAGGAAAAAGATGATCAGCCGATCATGTTTCGGCTAGAAAGTATGAAAAGTTAAAGAAAAACAAAGTCTCGAGTCTCTGTTTTCAACTTCTTAACACGTCCTAAGTCTTCATGATTGGCCTTCTAGCTTCTCCTGATTCTGTCTTCTAAAACTAAAGATTCCTGATTAATGAGCCTAAATCACCTATTTATAGGTGAGTTTTCCACCAGCAATTTTAGTCTCCAAATCCAATTCTTCTTGCGCACATCGTTCGGACGCCGAATGTTTTGTCCGGACACTTTTATGCTTCATCCAGACGCTGGTAGCTCCTGTCTGGATGCTTTTCTTTTTGCCAATGTTTTGTCCGGACGTTTGTTAGGATGTAATCATCACAGAAACTTCTCTGTCCGGACGTCATCTGGATGCGATTCTTACTAAACCAATTTCGTCCGGACGCAACTTCTTTGGAAATTTTCATTTTGTCCCTTTTTTTTGTTTTGATTCTTTGGCTTCCATGTTGGAATTATTGGCCTTTTACAGCTTTTGATTTATTTTAGTTAATTTTTCATCATCTTGTTTCTTCTTATGTTAACACTGAAACACTATTAAAATATATTAGTAAACACATAATCAAGGCTTAGCGAAATATATTTTGTAGGATTTGATCGTCACTTTTACATACCGATCACACCCCTAACTTACACTTTGCTAGTCCTCGAGTAAAGAAAAAATAAATGACAATTAAATAAATCTAACTAAATCTATTTTCGTAGTATATACGATTGCACTTAGCATGTGCAATAAGGTTTTAAACTCCTAGGTTACCTCCAGTGGACGAGTTATAGTCTTGTGAGGATTTCCAGAGATGATACCCATAAACATCAACCACGTGCAATTTGAAAAATTTAAGTTAAAATAGTGAATTTCATACCCCCGACAATTAATTTTCATAATTTTCTTAGTTACTACTATCCGTACAATCAACTTCTCACAAACTTGGACTCTGTGTGTGTGAAGTCTCAGTTACGTGCCTCGTTATCATGCTTTTGAATACCTCGTTATCATGCTTTTGAATATTTAAAGTTTGAACTTCTGTCAAAATTATGTCTCAATTTCAATTCTCACTTGATACAACTCACAATTAAATACTCAGAAATAGGTTTATATATTGGTGCACTTGTGGTATGCGACAGAGATTATGTTAAGAAAATCAAATATATTTTGCATATTTTTTGACATAAAAAGACGCTGAATTCAAAGAATGACTCTTAATATCGTGGTCAAAATGCCAATTATTGAGAATATACGAAGTGCTTCATTCGTCATTTTCAATTAATTATTTTCACATATTAAACCATGTCATTCTTGGGATCAAATAAGTCTTTATTTTTTGTTGTAGCGTTAGGTAAGACAATGTGTATTTGGGTTAGGGTTGAGTGTATATAATGTTCTAGAATAGGTTAATTACTAAAACCTCACTTAATTCTCAATTTTCTTCAATTATTGCTCACATTCACCATTTTCAAAGTCAACTTTTAATTTTATACTCTACAGAATTTCATATTTTACTATTTACTCAATCATCTCTCTGTTTTTTTTGCCACTCAATTGTTAATTTTTTTTACAAACTTTTTTACTCCTTTTTATTGTAGACTTTATTGTTCTCATATAGCCACTTAACCTGCTCACATGATATTTTCAGATATGACAGGGGAACAAGAAAAATACTTACATGTAAAAAGCTAAAAAAGGAGGACTAAGGTCAATTAAATAGAAAAAATACGAACATGCTCAAATATAGAAACATAGTTTAAAATTATTTCTCAAATTTGATATAGTCCTTTGCATGGTACTTATTTTTAAAAAATTTCAAATGAACTATATAATAATGTTCTTAATTCTTAACCAAAACGAATGAATAACGAGATTAATTAACGATCAATGCATACTGCAACAAAATATAATATGAGTAAATATAAAAAAATTCCTCAAAAAAGAAAGATAATCTCAAAAGTTCACTAAAAGTTAAGTCTTCACTTTTTTGTTTTTTCAGTTATTCTCACTATCAACATTTATTAGCATGAAAATTAATTAAGCAGATAAGTGTGCAGTGTATGAAAGCTGAGTATACAAGTTCATAGTCCATTTTTCATAAAAAATTTAACAATCTAAAAATCACACGCTTTAATTTATCTAGAGTACAAGATTCACACTTTCAAATTAAATTTATAAAAAACATATAAATTTTTTTTAAGCAATGAAAAGTGAAACGCCTATCCCAAACTTGAACTATCTAATGTCTTCATTGGAGGAACACCGACATAGAAGGCAAAAATAAAAGGATGGGGAATTTCACCAGATCAAAAGGTTAAATCAAATACTAATCTTGAAAAATATTAGTGTCAAACATCCAAATAGAAAGATATCAAAGTATTTAAGTACAGAAGTACTAACATATACAGGAAAATGAAAAGAAATAATTTTTTGATTTGTTTTTTTTTAAATTTATTTTAACACTTAAAGAAAGCAATAAAAACCTGGATTCTTCCAAAAAGGGCTAAGTTTAATGTTTTCAGCCAAACGTTGTGATAGGTAAGAAGTTTAACATTTTCCTATAGCTAGAAGGGTGTCAGCTGGTCCTATAAGTGTAGATTGAAGAATAGTCGATGGTGGCTGCCACGTAGTGCTCAATGGTGGACTATAAGTGAGAAGAGGTGATGCACAAGAAAAAAGGTGAGGTGGCTCAAATCCAGCATTCCAAGGAGGAACGTCTTTGTGAAGCGTTAGTTTACACAGCTCACTGGCTCCTATTGGTTCTCGAGGTGGGTTATGGAGTGGTGTCTCAGTAGTCAGGGTCTCAATCATGTTTGGAAAACAATCTTCCTTGCTCGAGGACTTGTAGTAGGTGTTAAAAATATTTAACTTCATGTACATGTTTCCAAAGAATACATCTATTATTCTAGTCCTACAATTAATACAGGCATTGGTCGTAGCAAAAAAGGGTCGACCTAAGATGAGGAAAATTTGCTTCTTCGGGTTATGTATCGGCTCCATATAAAGGATGACAAAATCGACAGGGAACAAGAACCTATCGACCTGGACAAGGACGTCCTCTATTATGCCCCGTAGAATCTTAATAGATCTATCGGCCAGTTGAAGGGTGATTGGCATGGGCTTCAAATCTCCCAAACTAAGTTCTTCATATACTAAGTAAGGGAGTATATTGACACTAGCTCCAAATCAAGGAGTGCTCTATCAATTAAATGATTTCCAATAATGCACGAGATAGTAGGAGCACTAGGGTCTTGAAGCTTAGAGAGACTGTTGTGCGTGAGAATGGAGCTCACTTGTTTAGTAAGACGAACTATCTAAGGGATATGTGTTTGATCCTTGCGCTTTTGGATATAAAGGTCTTTAGGAAACTTAGCGTAGAACGGGACTTTATTTATAGCATCCAAAAGAGAGAGGTTGACCTTAACTTGCTTAAACACCTCCATAATATTTTTCATGGTTGCTTTTTTTTTTGAAAAAGGGAAAGGTGAGTTAAGAAGAGATGAGAAGCGCACTGTAAGTCTCGAAGGGGCTATTGGCGAGGTCAAAAGAGAAGAGGGAGAAGGAATAGGTATAACAGCAGATGCTGGGAATGTAGAGGGTATGACAAGTGGGTCGGTGTTGGAGCCATCAAACGGCTTCGGGCCTCTAGGAAGTGCAAGTGCTACTGACTTTTTAAGACGGGTCTCCACCTTTCGTCAATTCTTTAGGGTCAAGGCTGCATTCACTTTCTCATGGTGGGTATTCACAACTTGTCGATTCTCGGCTACATACTGTTGTTGGAACTGTTCGTGTGTGCGGAGGCTCAAAAATTTTGATTCGGGATAATTTGAGAATTTGGTAATTTTCAAAAAAATACAAATTCTAAATTAATTTGAAGTTAAAAAATATTAATTTTGGTGTGATTTTAATGCAATTACATGATTTAGACTTTTGTTGGAGACTTAGAGGGTTTTTTCGCGGGTGTTCGGGTTTTAGTTTTTGATAAATTGAGGTAGGATTCTTCTCTCTAAATGTTTTTTTGTGATATATATGTAAGAAATTATATTCTATTTCATGTATTTGTTATGAAAATCATACGGGTTTAAAACCCTAGGTTTAGATTTGTACGATTTTGTTGGACTTAACTTGATTTTGTTGAAAGATGATGATGATGGAAGTATAAAAAGTGTTTAATTTATGTTTTTAACTATGGAGTTTATAGATTTGCATTAATTGAGAATAATGGATCTAAATGAGGAGTTAACTAGAAATTTGGTTTGAGTTTGACATCTTGGAGATATGATTTGATTTATATTTGGGAAAAATATGCATGAAGTAGATTTTGATTGAAAACCTTATTGGATTTGATAAATTGGGGCTTTTCTTTGAAATTAGCATTAAATATCAAAATTATGAAAATTGAGATTGTATGATCAATTTTGAGGGCTATATATTGTTAGCCATGTAGTGAATACATGTTTGATTAGGTGAAGATCATATACAATGGTTGAGGAACCAATATTATTGAGATGTTATTTTATAAATAATGAGGAGGATTTTGAATTAATGTGGGCTTGACTAACTTTTCATTGAAAGACTGAAAACTTGCGTAAGAATGAGTACCCGGTTCCATCGATTTAATCCTCGAAAATGTGGTGAGGTGCCCCGCTCCTTCAGATGGTGTTCCTGAAAATGTGTGTAAAATGTGTGTGGTAATAGGCTATGAGCCAATATGATGTGATTGGGTTATACAACTATATAGTTAATTTAGATATACTAGAAGGTTGTGGGTTAAATTATGAGAACTCGGTAAATTTACATTGTATGGAATTGTTGGGATTGACTCGAATGTCAATATCAGTTTTAGCAGCTGTCTTATTGGTCATTTAGCAGATTTTCTATTGTTGATTTAGCAACTGTCCTATTATTGTTTTAGTAGTTTCTGTTTTGGTAGTCTCCTATAAATAGGATAGCTAGGGTCTCATATTGTGTGCGAGACTTGAGAGGCTAGCTGATAGAGAGAAGGGAGTTGGGTTTTGTACTCTTTCACATTCGTCATAGTGAAATATTCGTCATAGCTAGGGTCACTGTTGTTGTCGTTTTATAAAACCACCAATGCAAAGAGCTGTGCACACCGGCGCTGCTTCACTCAAACCCAAATTTTACAAAACCTTTTTTTTTGTGCAAAATAAAAATTTTCTGATTTATACGATATGAAATCAAGAAAAATACCTTGCTCCGATCAATTACTGCGGCCTCGAATCGTCCACCGTCGGCTCTGATACCACTTGTTGGGATTTGAACACTAATCCCCAAACACGAACGGAAGCAAACCACGCACAAAAAAGCAGAAAATAAATAACACCAAGGATTTACGTGGTTTTGGTAAGACTTGTTTGCGCATAGAAATCAATTGAGTGAGATTCTGAAATTAATTTCACTGGTTCCATAATTGTTTTTGGGTTTTTATTCAGTGTGGTAGGATTTTACTATTCACGGCACTGTTGAATAAAATTGATTTTTATTGGATTTTACGGTTCCTGGAAATTTGGTTTTTATTGGATTTTATGGTTCCTGGAGATTAGGTTGGGTGATTGTTGAGATATACTAAGGCAATTATCCAGTGTGACAGGTGCACGAAATTAATTATTTAAATTTATTTTATTATATCGGCTCGTATATATAATAAAATAATTTAAGGGGGAGGTGTCTCCTA
>JAULJZ010168896.1:0-49427 GCA_032270985.1 Heliamphora pulchella
AATTAATTTTAAAATGGTAGAGGGAACCAAATTAAAATGAATTCAAAGTTTTGCTCATCATAATTAACGGTATTTTATTATGTGATTCTCATTATTAAAATGGATTTCAACTCACTCGTTTTAATACTAAAAGAAAATAAACTAACGAGATCAAATTTTGTTAACTGAAAATGTAACTTGGATATAGATTTAACCACAAATGGTGTTCCTTCAATACCAGGAAATGTGTTTGTTTCTGAAAAAGGTTTTTCTGCTGGACTAAAAGGCATGAAAAAGAAAAAGGTTTAGAAACAGGGAGACATGATTTTCAGGGTAGTTAGTGGGCCACTGACTGGTGTGAAAAAGTCGAAAGGCAGATATTTTAGTAGTGTTATCTACTGGTACCTGGTGTGTAGATATGGGAGCCACTAATCATGTCTGCAATTCATTGTAGGGGTTCTAGGAAACCCAATAACTTAGTGATGGGGAGATTTACCTGCATATGGGCAATAATACAACGATAACAGAGTTGCAGTAGAAGATGTCTTTCATATTGAGAGATTGTCTTTATGTACCTACCATTAGAAGGAACTTAGTTTCCGTTTCTAGATTGGTTAAAGACGGATATTTGGTTTATTTTAATAACTCTGTGATTACTAAGAATAATAAATGCTTGATAATTTTTATATTATTACTCCAATCTCTCCTATACTATAACTAAATAAAATGAATAATACATCTATATTACCATATAAGAGAAAGTTTTCTTCTTTAATGTACCAAACATTTTTTTGGTACATACGCTTAGATCATATTAATCTAAAAAGGATAAACAGTCTAGTAGCAGATGGATCCTTGAGTTCATTGGAAGTGGAGGCACTTCCATTCTGTGAATCTTGCTTAGAGGGTAAGATGACCAAGAGACCCTTTTCGGACAAAGGCTATAATACTAAAGAACCGTTGCAGCTGGTTCATTTTGATGTGTGTGGTCCTATGATAATCCGGGCTAGCAGTAGCTTTGAGTACTTTGTTAGTTTCATTGATGACTACTCAAGGTATGGATACATTTACCGGATACACCGTAAATTTGAATACTTTGAGAAATTCAAAGAATTCAAGGCGGAGGCGGAGAAGCATCTAGGTAAAAGTATCAAATTACTATGATCCGACCGTGGTGGGGAATACTTCTTTGGAGAGTTTAAGGACTACTTGTTATCAGAGGGTATTACATCCCAATTGACTGCACCTGGCACTTCACAATAGAATGGTGTAGCAAAAAAAAAAAAGGACTCTTATGGAGATGGTAAGGTCAATGATGAGTTATTCAAGTTTACCAGATTCATTTTGGGGACTCGCTTTAGAGACAGCGGCTTACATTCTGAACTTGGTACATTCTAAGTTAGTTCCTTCTACTTCCACAGAATTGTGGACCGAGTGTAAGCTTAGTCTGTAATATATTCAGATTTGGGGGTGTCCAGTACATATGCTGAAAAAAAACACGGGTAAGTTACAATCGAGGACGAAAGTCTGTTTCTTTATGGGGTATCTTAAGGGAACGAAGGGTGGTATATTTTATAATCCTAAGGATCAGAAGGTCATTGTTAGCACTAATGCTCGATTCTTGGAAGAGAATTATATTATAGAACACAGACCCAATAGAAAAATTATTTTGGAAGAACTGAAAGGAGAGACCAGTAGAATGGAAGAGGAACCTCAAGTCGCTGATATTCCATTACCTCGTCGTAGTGGGAGGATTATCAGGACATGTGCAAATCAAGAACAGGGTGTGATGCACAGGGTTCAAATTCTGCACAGCCTGTTACTGTTAGTACACAGACATAAGTAGTGCCACGTCGTAGTGGGAAAGTTGTTCGTCAACCTGATCGGCATATGTTCTTGGGAGAGTCATTTGATAACATCCTAGCTGAACTGGATACCGAGCCCTATAACTACAATGAAGCACTACAAGACAAAGATACAGATCTTTGGCAAAGGGCTATAAATTCAGAGATGGAATCTATATATTCCAATCAGGTCTGAACACTTGTAGAACCACCTGAAGGGATAACCCAATGGATGAAAGTAGATCTACAAGAGGAAGAGAGGAGCAGAAGGGAAGTTTGAAACCTTCAAAGCTCTGCTTGTTGCCAAAGGGTTCACTCAGAAAGAATGGGTCGACTATGAGGAAACTTTTTTGCCGGTAGCCATGCTTAAGTCTATCTGAATTTTCTTGTCCATTGTCGCACATTTTGATTACGAAATCTGGAAAATGGACGTCAAGATAGCTTTCCTTAACAGAAGTCTTGACGAGTGTATCTATATGATACACTCAGACAGATTCATTGCAAATGGACAGGAGCACATGTTGTGCAAGCTTAAGCGATCTATTTATGGACTTAAGCAAGTATTAAGGTCTTGGAACACTCGGTTTGATCAAGCTATAAAGTCTTATGATTTTGATCAAAGTCTGGATGAGTCCTGTGTGTACAAGAAGCGTAACGAAAGCGTGGTGATCTTCCTAGTACTTTATGTAGACGATATCTTACTCATCGAAAACGATGTGGGGGCATTATCTATGGTTAAAGTATGATTATCTAGGCAATTCGATATGAAGAACTTGGGAGAAGCTAGTCACATCATTGCGATCGAGCTTGTGCGAGATCGGAAACAAAGGATGTTGGGCTTATCACAAGTAAAGTATATCGATGATATCCTTACTCATTTTAGCATGCAGGATTATAAGAAAGGGTTTCTTCCTTTCAGGCATGAAATCACTCTATCCAAGGATCAGTGTTCTAAGACACCTGATGAGATAGACAACATGAAGGCGATTCCTTATGCTTCGACAGTAGAAAGCCTCATGTATGCTATACTTTGCACTAGACTAGACATCTATTTTTTGTTGGCATGGTTAGCAAATATCAGTCTAACCCAGGACAGGAGTATTGGACTGCGGTAAAAAATATAATCAAGTACCTGAAAAGAACTAAAGATTATATGTTGGTTTACCAGGCAGACAGTCTAGTACCTTTGGGGTACACAGACTCAGATTTCCAATTTAATAGGGATTCCCATTAGTCAACCTCAAGATATTTGTTTACCTTTGGAGGTGGAGTTATATGTTGGAGGAGTATCAAGCAGTCGTGCATTGCTGATTCCACCCTGGAGGCCGAGTATGTGGCAGCTTCTGAAGCAGCCAAGGAGGCCGTTTGGCTCAGGAACTTCTTATTGGATCTATAAGTGGTACCTTTAGTTTAGTCGGCTATTACACTTTATTATGATAATAGCAGAGCGGTTGCAAACTTGAAGGAGCCAATGGTCCATAAGAAAGGCAAACATAACGAGGGTAAGTATCACCTGGAACGAGAAATTATAGAGAGAGGTGATGTTGCTGTGACCAAGATTGTATCAAGAGACAATCTTGCAGATCCTTTTACAAAGAGCTTACAGGCTAAGACGTTTGATAGTCATGTAGAGGGCATGGGAGTCAGATATATGGCAACATGATTTTGAGAATAAGTGGGATATTGTTAGGGTTGATATACTGAAAACCATGGTTTTAGTATTTAATTTTATTGTTATAAAATTAATTTTTCATTTTATGAGAATCTTTATGAGCAATATATGTGTATTATTTCGCCAATATTATGCATAGATGTCCGATATTCTATTTAGTATTTAATCTGGTGTGTAGAGTACGAGTTACACACAGAAAATCAGATTTTAGTTTTCTTGCAGAATATAAGTTTTATATTCACAATTTAGATGGAAATGGACATACCATCGGTACGACTGTGGCACCGAATTTTAGTAGGCCTGTTTTGGTTATAGGGAACAGAAAATAGCGTCGTCTATTATTTCGACTCTCTAAGCCAGTACACTTTGTGTGTATTAAACAAGACATTTGGGGCAATTAATTTTGTACTGACTATATAAATTAATTCACATCCCAAGGTTATTATGAATAGTGCTTATTCTCTTAATCCTAAAATAATTATTGATTTGCGTATATTTAATATTCATTATTTTGATTCATTACAGGTTGGAATCTTATATGGGCCTATATTCTCGGTGAGTTGGATAGCAGTATTATTTATATGGCAAATATTAATTATTGACGGAATTCACGTCCCGATAGATCGGGATTGACGATACCCCCTTAAGAAACCTTATAAGTTTTGACCGGGCCAAACCCTGCAGGTGGATTTGATTATCCGGCGATCAAATAAGTTAAGCAAAAGGGCTTAAAGAATATCAAGATACCGATTAAATTAAATTGTCAGTAATTAAATTTAATTAGCAGGTATCGAGAATCTTAACGTGGGCAGAAATGGTAAGCATTTAATAACATGAGGTCAATGGAAGAGGGTCTTGAGATTATGTGTCAGAGTACAATTATAGTTCTTTAATGGTGTGAACTGTAATTTAGTGTTTTATGAAAATTGCAAAAATCGCTGCGTCATTCCATAATTGTAGAAACCGTTGGTAGGTATCTGTGTTCCACTGGATGTCTTGGTCATAATTACTCCCTAGGTCCCTACTGTAGCCCTATATATATACAGGTAGGTTGAACATGTTCTATATCATTGATATATAATATTCTGTCCCTCAAGACTAAATATATCTAGATTCTGCCGGTATGAGTTCTCGATAGTCCGTAGCCCACACTATGTTCGAGGATCGCATACGGGAATACGATAGAAGATTTGATAGGAACTTCAACTCTGAATCAAATCGTAGTTGAAGAATAGATCAACAAAAGATATTATTCTAAATTTACTTTGGTTGCACGGGTTTTATTTTGATCGTATAACGTCAAAAATTTTATCTAGCGCCCATTTTGATGTTTTCCTATCCAGTTAATTTTTAATCGAAAATCATTTACAAAAATAATAATTTTGGCAGTATTGCCTCTATCACCTTGTGGGAGCAGGGTGGTATACAAAATCGGAATTAGAACGCCTGCAAAACAAAGTTAGCAACATTTCTAAAACTACCCGGCCTTGATAACCAAAAATAAAAAAATAAAACAGCTTTGATACCAATTGTTGGAGGCAAAACTTCAAATATCATATCTTTTGCAAACTCTTTTTGATAAAAAATATTAACTGGACGGGCAAACACCGAAACGGGCTTCAGATAAAAATTTTGACGACGAACAATCAAAATAAAACCCGTGCAACGAAAATTAATTTAGAAGAATACATTTTACTGGTCAAATTTTCAACTATGTTTTTGATTCAGAGTTAAAGCTCCTATTAGACCTTCTACTGTATTCTCTTATATGATTCTCGAACGTAGTGTGGGCTACGAACTATCGAGAACTCGTAATGACAGAACCTGGACAGCTTTAGTCTTAAAGACAAGTTTTGAAACTAGTTTAGCCTACCCGCATATTTATAGGGTTACAGTAGGGACCTGTGGAGTAATTATGAGTAAGACTTTCAATGGAACATAGACGTATCAGCGATTTTTGCAATTAAACAAATCTCATTACGATATCTGCAATTATTGAAAATTGGTAGCGATTTTCTGTAATTTCCACGAAACACTGAATTACAGTTCACTCTGTTAAAGAATTATAATTGCACTCTGACCCATAATCTCAAGACTTTCTTGTATTGAGTTCTTGTTATTAAATGCTTAACATTTCTCCCCACGTTAAGATTTTCGATACCCGCAACTTAAATTTAATTTTTGACAATTTAATTTAATTGGCATCTTATAATTCTTTAAATCATTCCGCTTAACTTATTTGACCGCCGAATGATCAAATTTACCGGCAGGGTTTGCCTGGTTAAAACTTATAAGCTTCCTTAAGGGGGTATCATCAATCCCAATCTTTCGGGACGTGGATTCCTTTAATAATTAATATTTACTATATAAATAATATCGCTATCTAACTCATCGGGAATATAGACCCATATAAGATCGCACCCTCTAATGAATTAAAATAACGAATATTGAAAATACGCAAATCAATAATTATTTTAGGATTAAGCGCATAAGCACTATTCATAATAAGTTCGGGGTGTGAATTAATTTATATAGTCAGTAAAAAATTAATTACCCTAAATGTCCCGTTCAATACACACAAAGTGTACTAGCACAGAGAGTCGGAACAATAGACGACGCTATTCTCTGTTCTATGTAACAAAGATAGGCATACTAAAATTCTGTGCTACAGTCGTATCGATGGTATGTCCATTTTCATCTAAACTGTGAATATAAAACTTATATTCTGTAAGAACCTAAAATTTGATCTTCTGTGTGTAAGCCGTACATTACACATCAGATTAAACACTGTACAGAATATCGAACATCCATGCATATTCATTAAAGAAATGATACACATATATTACTCATAATGATTCTCGTAAAATGAAGAATTAATTTTATTAAAATAAAATTAAATACTAAAAACATGATTTTCAGTATACCAACCCTAACATTTTCTTCACCCCGGTGTGGAGAAGGTACGCCATCCTTTCCTTCCTTCTTTCCGTACTACTCTTTGTGCTTTTTGTACTTCTTTTCATATCTGCCTGTACTGATTCTCATATCTAAATTTATTGATACGGTCCTTTTCCTTGACAGATACCTCAGGAGTGGTGCGATCAGTGCCTCTGTCTTATCTCCAGGTTGAGGGTGCTGGTTCGTTGCTGGGATGCTACCTTTTGAGCTTAGGGTGCGGAGCCTCTTGCTCCCCAGGGTGGCCCTGTTGTGGTATTTTCCTCATTCTCCTCTTATTCGCATTTATGCAGTTTTCCTTTCTATTCATATACACCGGTATCTGATGTGATCCTCTCTCTTCTTTCAGCGTGGTTGAGGTAAGGGTCTGAGGACTCGTGGAGGCCATGTGCTGTTAGCTACACCAGTTGTTTCTGTTATACCTTTCGTTAGGACCTCTACATCTGATTCCACTGCTGTTGCTTCTTCATCTCGAGCACAAGCTTCTAGTAATGCCCATACTGCCACTTGCTCAGAGGAGGCCGCAGAGGAGACTAGGTCATCGTATGAGGAGTCATCCCAGGGGGGCTATGTGGTTCAGAGGAAGAGGACCTGACGAGAGTGATCGACCTGCTGCTACCTTATCACTATTTTTTACTTTTCTTCTTTCTTCATATTGTACATAGAGGCCTGCGCGCCTATTCTTGCTTGAACCTACGTGCTCGTTTGTACATTCCGATACTCTGTTCTGTTATGCCACACCGACACACTGCTTTTGGCATACTACTTTGACGACACACACTGTTCTGAGACACACTGATACACTGTTCATTCATACCACTTCTGAGATACTGTTCTAGTACATTGTTTTGATATACTGTATTACGATTCATGTGGCCTTCGTGCCTTGGTTTTACTTTTGGCCGGTGTGCCTCAATACACATACCATATACACACATTACTTTATTACTTATGATAGATAGGGTCTTTGCGTCCTTTGGCTTACATTTTGATTATCATGGATGCTTGTGACCCTTTCATTTATGTTATGAAAATCAAATTGATTGATTAGGCCTTTGTTATGCATGATGTATGCTTTATGAGTTGAGGATTGCCATATAAAACTGTTTTCATGTTATGAGTTGCTAATAGGTTTGTAACAGCAGTTTGGGGCATGTTGACAAAATGGGGGTATGCTGTCAAGATTTCTGTATAAAAAAAGTTGCGGCCATAAGAAATGAATTCGTGGCCGTGAGTCTTGGATATGGCGGCCTAAACTTTTATAAAGAAAACTTTACGGCCTGTATTTTGGGATATCACGGCTGGGAGATTTGGGGACAAAATATGGCGGCCGCGAGTTGTGAAGTTAGCGGCCAGGAGGAAACGGTTGCAGCAATGACAAAACTTTTTGGTGCAAAACTCAGAGCAGATTCTGTGGTTCCCTCCATTTTTGGTTATATAAAGAGAGCAACTATTCCAGACTCCACTGTTCTGAATATTCTGTATTTTCCTTACATCCTCCATGGCCCACTCCTATAATAACTATCTTTTGGCTTGGATAGGCGATTTCTTTCTGGTCGAACACAAAAATTTTCTCAACTTCGGCCTAGATGCGCTATTCTCCTTGTGAACCATGAGGACCGATTGGCATCTTTTATAAGAGGCAGCCCAACTATGAGATCTCGATGTTCATATGTTTAGTTTTGGACATGAGGAGCTATGCCCGATAAGGGAGGACTTTTCTGCCATTCTAGAGATTTCGGCCCTAGAAGAGGTTATAGTCCCCACTCTTTTCTCAAGTCCCAGGGATAGGTTGATGCAGCTCTGCGGCTATTCTAGATGTGAGACATCACTCATTACTCATGACGGATTTCTTGATGTGGCATGGATCATAGACCGCTTCGGGCCTCTGGGATTTCTTAGCGACTTCTCTTTCCAGCTTCAGCATTGCTATACCCTTTTTATTTGTCTTTTGGCTTGTTTCCTCATAGAGCCTTTGGACGGGCAGGTTAGCTCTTTTTTGGTGGATGTGGCCTATCAGATCCACAAGGGTTGGGATCTGTCCCATTAGGCCTTGCCGAGACGTGGGCTTTACGTAGTCCATACTGAGGGTGTCCCTTACTTAGTCGGTAGTGCTCTCTTGTTGCAGGTCATCACTCAACTCTCCTTTTGCTTTACTTCTCTCGGGTTTTTCCACTCAGCTTTCCTTTTTCCATTTCTCTTTCTATTTTCCCACTCAACTCTCCTTTTACTTTTCTCTAATTTTTCCACTCAGCACTCTTTTTCTTTGTTTCTTTCAAATTTGGTTGATGGAGAATGTGAACTTGCTGGAGAAACTTGTATCTTATAGCTACAGTGTGAAGTCCTTCATCCACCATCAGGTTTATCGCCTTTTCTTGACTAAAGCCGCTTAAAAAGACTATCTGAATTCTCTGACAGGGGAGGACATCTCCTGGCTATGCCGCTGGCTGAAGATATATCTTTCATGACTACTGCCATTGCGGGTCACTCGGGGGTTCTATTGGTAGGCTTGAAGTTAGCCACTTTTTATCATCTATATCGCATTCTTCGTCAGTTTAGGCATACTTAGATCAGGCCTGATACTACTGTGATCCATATATATAGTTTCGTGCATCGAGCCCCTTTCTTGGGTCAGTATCAACCGGCCTGGTCTTCGCAACTGAGGAAGCCAGTCGGTGAAGAGTTTGATAGCAGACTTTCTGAGGTTTACAAGGCTTGGCACAAGGCTTACCTTGGGACAGAGATAGAGCGTAGTGCGAGACAAGGAAGAGATGCAAAGAGGAGAAGGAATTGACTCTTCTTCGCTGTATTTTGATATTCTATTTGTTTCTTTTTTGCTCTTTAGGATGAGGATTTGCGAGCCTCTCTTATTTTGGAATCAAAACTGAGTTTTAATGAAAGTATCTCCACTTTTGTTTGCAGTGATTTATAAAACTACTTTTTAGATTTTTGTTTTTGTAATATAATCAATTTATTAGAAAAACTTAAAGCAAGCTTTTATATTGATCAACTACTTGGACAAAGTTACAAAAGGGGAATTTTAAACAAAAGTTTGGGTTAAATTTCTGATAGAAGCTGCCTACATATCCCGAAGAAGGGAATCAGGCCATAACGTATTTCGAGGCTCAAGTTACACTCGAGTATTGACACTTTCCTTTCGCGAGCTTCCTATTTGGGATAGAACTTTTTGAGCTGGTCTGAATTGATGGGTGTAGAGAAAACATTCCTGTATAGGTCCATAAGGATAGCAGCGCCTCCCGACATCAGGGTTTTGATAAGATAGGGGCCAGCCCAATTAGGTTTGAACTTTCACTTTGGATCGAAGACTAGAGCTCTAATCTCTTTGAGGACTAAGTCACATTCCTTTAAGTTCTAGGACTTAATCTTCTTGTTAAATGCCTGAGCTATTATCCTCTTATATCCTTAAATGCGAAACAACGCTCTAAGTCTTCTTTCATCAAACATGAGCAGTTCTTCAAATATATCTCTTTGCCACTCTGACTCCGGAATACTGCTTTCGGCCATTATCCTCGAAGATGAAATTTCCAACTCTATGGGTAGAACTTCTTCTATCCCATAAACCAAAGCATACGGTGTAGCTCTGGTAGAGGTTCTGATTGATGTTCGGTACCCCCAAAGTGTGAATGGAAACTTTTTTAGACAATCTTTGCTTCCTTTTATCGTTTTTTGTAGGATCTTTCTTCACGTTTTTGTTACCGGCTTCCATGGCTCCATTTGTTTGCGGTCTATACTAAGAAGACTTATGACTAACAATTCGAGACTTCTCCAAAGATCTAAAACTTCTTCTTGAAAGTGAGAACTATTGTAAAAAATTATCTCATGTGGGGCTCCGTATCGACAGATGAGGTATTTCTTGATGAACTTGGCTACTTGGGAGGCCTTCAAGATAGGATAGGAGGCAACTTCGACCCACTTTGTGAAGTTTTCAATTGCTACAAGGATAAACTCATGCCCGTTCGAAGCCTTAGGTGAGACTTTCCCTATTACATCAATTCCCCAAACTAAGAATGGCCAAGGCAAAGTAATGTTATAAAGTTGAGACGGCGGCACATGCATGAGATTTGCGTGACCTTGGTAGTTTTGTCATCTTCGAACAAACTGGTGATAGTCCGTCTCTATTGTCATCCAAAAGTATCCTAGGCACAAGATCTTTTTAGCCAACTTCACTCCATTCATGTTGCAGGTGTTTTGGTCTTGTGGGATGCGCTGGATATTTATTGTTTTTAGAAAAATGTTCTTTTCTTTTCAAAACAAGAAAATTTAAGATATCTGAGCATCATATTTAAAAAAAAATAGATTCGCCACTTGGTTTTTAAGAAAAACCAAGAAAAATAAAAAGAAGGCTGCAGGTCTTTTAAAAACGTAACCAAAGAAAAAGATGGTTCAAGGGTTAAGGTACGAACAGGGAAGGTGTTAGGCACCCTTTTCGCCTAACCGTGAGGTTGGCCTCTACTTTGTTAATATGAGTTCTTGTTGTAAACTTTTTAATGGTAAAATATACAAAATGGGAGGTTAAAGAGAGTTCAAACAAAAGCATGCAACAAAATAAAATCCTAACTATGATTTCTATGGTCATGTAACTTGGTTGTTATTTCTAGATATACCACACGTATCATTTGAGCAAAGGAAAGCAAAAAATATGCAAATAAGCGATAAAATGAACAAATAAAGGTCTAAGGATCATACGACAATGTTTCTGCCCCTACCATGCTATGAACAGATTGTACAGAATAGATAGAAGAGACTTAAATATCATATTTAAGCTACTAGACGTGTAGAAAACTCATAGCCATCGCAACAAATGTTGCGGCTGTGAAAAAAATAGTCACAAAACATGCGGCCGTGACAAATATAAGGTTACCGCGAAGAACAGAATGAAAGATCTCACAATCGTGATAAATAAAAGTCGCGGCCATGATTTTTAAGGGTACAGAAAGGGTATAAACATTGCACAGTGCTTTAGAAAGACTCACATGGACAAGATGTGTATGATAGAGACCATAACCTATTGATTCTAGGTTAGATCCACCATCCTTCATCCTCTATACAAGCAATAACTCTAAGCAGAATACACAAAATGGCATAAATGAACAAAGAATACTTAAAACACACTTTTCATGTCACTGCCCTCATAAAACCTCACGGCCGAAGCAAAAGGATATGGCGACCATGACAAACATGGAGATAAAAGCGGCAGCCGTAGTAAATGAATAAGCAGCCGTTACTATGAGGTTGGTAAACTATACAGCTGTGACATTGAAAGGTCGCAGCCGTTAAGTGTTTATAACCACAGAACATGCATGGATGGGGGTGTGAAGAATAGAGACCATAACCCATTTGATCTAAGCTAGATCTACCATTCATTAGCCAATAAGAAAATAAACGAGGTACAGAAAAGAGAAAATGCTAAACAAAGTGATAAAAGAAGATAAAACCTTGAAATAAATAAACATCAGAGAGTTTTGAAGGGAGTTTTCATGTTTTTAGCCTTGGAAAAAATTTTGTGGCTATAACAATAGGATGTTGCGGCCGCGAGTAAATAAGGCACAAATGTGTCAGCCATGTGCAAAAAGCTCACGGCTGTGATTGTAGGTTTAATAAAACATATGGCTGTGACATTAAAAGGTTGCGGCCGTCATGTTCTAGAACCTCAAAAAACTTTTGAAGTGCTCAGTGTTCTTGTAAGTGTCGAAACGAAATGAAAATGATTGTAATACACGCAACAGAGAGCTACGAATATACTGTTTATGTGACGCCCCGTCTTTTGAGCACATCGAGACATACATAATTATAATTAAGAGAAATATTCTAGCAATTCATTCATAGGTACATATAATAAATACTACATCATTAAGAGTTCAGAACTGTTCAAAATACATTGCGATTACAGTTTCACAAAAGATTTAATAAAATTTACAATGAGCTCGTGGAAACTTAACAAAAAGAAAAAAAGGGGGGTGAGCTTTAAATTCTTCAACTTGCATTGTCGGAGTCAATTAGCTCATGCCACTCACCTTGTTCTTTAAAACCTCATTCTCCTTCGGGTGCGACTTTCTCAAAAACTTCTTCCTCCTCACCTGTGGCATGAATGCCATGAGCCAAAACCCATAAACAAATTTCCTACACCTTTTAACTAATCTCACAACAAAATATTTTACAGCGCATATCATATAACACCTAGTACAATTATAATCAAGGAAGTAGACAAATTTGACAATTACGGCAAGGCAGGTATGTATAAGAATAAGTATACAGGTGTATGATTCAGATGAATGCGATGCAGATGCCTAACCCAACATATATCCAGAATCGTAATACAAATTTCACGATGGAAATTTCAGAGTAAACTTTATGGGAGTTGATCACAAAAGCCATCATCGCGCCTCGTTGTGAATAGTAAACGCGTGCCTTGGCTTTATGCCTCAACTGTTTTATTCAATGGCAACGGCGTGGGGTTAGAGCCCCCTCTTGGGCCACAAAAAATAATTTTCCTACATCAAATAAGTTAGTTTGTCCCACCTTAAGACTTGTGATTCCTTTGTTATTGTCAACCCAAAGTCTAAGCCATCAAAACTAGAATACTAGTGACGAACCCGTGGTGCCCAACATTATCCATAAATAATAAATCTTTCTTTTGAAACACCGGGATCACGCCTGTGGTGGTCAGAGGGAATATATTCCAAACAGTTACAAAAATGGCTACCAGGGATGCCTTAGACTAGGAGCCAAGAAAAAGAATAATTTCAATAAATTCCAACCCACAATAGTAAATATGAAAAGGACTTCAATATGCCGAAATGCAGATGTGACAATGCCTATAATGTACAACATGCGTCTCATGTACTATTATATATAACATGGTATCTAAGTATGGCATAGCTCAAGGTATAACTCATTAAAGCATGTAGTACAAGTATACGAAGCACAAGTTATAATTCATAAAATATGGATTCAACTTAACGGCATGGATTATAATCATCAAATTATCAATTTCATACTTTAATCAACCAACATAATTTAAATAAAGCCTATAGTTTATGTCCCACAACATAAACATGCCACTATACACTTAACAAAAATAAGGTAAACGTTCAAGTGTCAATTTAAAAAGTATAACAGTGTTTTCGGGTACCTACGCATGGAGTTAAGTTTTGATTTTTGGATATCATTTAGATAATATTATTTTCTACAACTTTTATATTTAACACTAAGGTTAGATCCTAGGGTAAATGGTTCATTTCGTTTATTTAAGAGAAAATAATTCAACACTTTACAGAGAAGAGTATAGAATTTGGGTCTTAGTTGGTCTTGGTTTTGGGGCATCAAATCAAGGGTTATGGGTCTGATTTTTGGATATATACTAGTTTAATGTGTCCCCTATAGGTTTTATGTTTAGTTCTAAGTCTAGTTGTTTGGAACAAGTTAAATAGTTTGGCCATTTTACAAAATGGGTTCAGTTAGCTATAAAAGGTTCAAAAGAACTTGATTTCAACAGAGAATGCATAAATCTTTTGGGGAACCATCCAACGGTATCTCAGTAATATTGTTGGTTAGTAAATAGTTTGATGTGTTATCTACACTTTTCATGAAAGTCACTTTTGGATTTGGTCACTATAAACATAGGTTTCAGGTCATGCAAAAACATGTGATAGAGAGCTCTGTCAGTCATAGATTTACAATAGTAGTTTTGAGGTGTATTTTGACCTATCAAATCTCCATATTGTAGGCTCAGCTTTTGTGGACAGTAAGATAAACATGTTGTCTACAAGTTTCATGTTTTAATCTAAGCTCGGTTCTCAATCTAACCTAGCATGTTTATATCTGGAATTCAGGGTGGTCAGAATTTGACACTCTTTAGCAAAAATGGTTTATCTTGAGTTCTACCCAATGAAATCACTTCCAACCAATTTTGTACGAAAAATAACTTCAAAATCTAGGTCTGAACGTACCAATCACACTTAGATCATTGTTTTACAATTACTTATGACAAATCAAAGTTCAGGACGAAAAGTCAAAATATCCAAGAAATCAGGCCTTTTAGGGTTTTGGTGTCCTAACTCATGGTAGGTTAACATTTAGTTTCTTTTCTTTGCATGCATGTACTTTAAACATATATATCAAAGTTTCAAAACATATACAAGTTGTCAAACTCAACAGTTGCCACATGTAACCATGTCCAACAATCAATCAAACAAAAACATCCTTTATTTGGCCCTACAACGTCTTTTTGATAAATTTTTAGGTTCTTATTCTTCGATGTGTTTATAGATATGAGTTGAGGGGTATTTTTTAAGAGAGTTATAGAGGGTCTTTAGGAGTTTACTTACTTTTTTGGTTGCTCTAAAGTTTGAAGGATGTATGGACTTAGTTTTAGAGTATTCCTCATTTCTCCTTCTTCCTTTTTTTCCCCTTCTTTCTCTCCTTTTTTTCTCTCTTGGAACACTTAGAAATTTTTTTGAACTATCTCTCTCTCACTATATTTTCGAGAATGTATATGAGAATAGGGGGTTTTGGTGTATTTTTATAGCAAAATTTGTTGGTGGGTCTCATAATTATAATGTAAGGCTATTTAGCATTTTTCTTAAAATCTATTGGGTGCATGGGAGGTGTGCTCTATTTGAGACATTGCAAATCAGATTTGTGGTTGTTTTGGCTAGGACTGTTTGCGACAGACCAAAATTTGATTTTGCATTAATTTGGGGTTTTAAATTGTGTTTTGCTACCATTTTGTGCATGAAAACGCTTAAAATATTAATTTTGTATATCTTTTTGGTATCTTAACCAATTAAAATCTATTATTTTAGTGTCTTTATGACTAATTTAGTATTTTCATGAATTATCATAATTTTTATAACAATTGATTAATTAGGTGTAAGTTTTTAAGTCAAATTAAACTAGTTTAATAAGAAATGACTTTTTAACTTATTTAAAGTGTAGAAACTTTAAATAATAAGTTGTTTACTTTTTTTGACCTATATTGTTATATTACTTTGTATATTACTTGTTTAAAAAGTCTTGAATCATAATAATACTTAATTTGTATAACTTTTTCTTATTTGTGAGCTAAAAAGCCAAAAAGTGACTTTTTATGCAAAAATCCCAAGGTGGCCGGCCATTCTAGGGTATTTCTATCTTTTTTGTTGTTATTTTATCTTTTGTTACTTAATTGTATCTAAATATCTGATTTAGGGTGTCTATGTGTCAAAATTTAAATTTTTAAGATTTTTTACTATACTAGGGGCAAAATGGTTATTTTACCTAAATTGTGAAAATTTTTTATTTTTAATCTTATATTTCATGCTATTTACTTAATTTAGGATGTCACGACACTTCTCTGAATATTAGGGTTTCTCTTTTGAGTATTTGGTCTTTTTAAGATTTTTCTAGATCAAATTAAGGTTTTCTATTCTTTCAACGACCTAAGATCTCGTTGTCTAACCATCGCTAATATTAGGTTTTGAGCTGGATCGTTATAGTTTGTAATGAAAAACTTGAAGGATCAACGATTACATCAAAATAAATGATAAATAAGTAATAAAACAGTAGAAACCTTATCCACGACACCCTCGGGGGAAGAAAAAGAGGGTTTATAGAATAATCGTGATTCCTAAGGTTACCTCATGTGAATATCCACCTTGAATGGCACCTCAAAGGTGAGAATAGAGTATCTCCAAACTAATATGAGCTCCAAGAAATATGCCAAGGCAAACAAAAACACGAATAAAGCTCGAAAAGTGTGAAATGGATAAGATAATATCGGGTGAGAGTGTATTTGGGCAGGTTTGGACCTCCAGGGTTTTTCTCTTCTACTTCTACTTGGAAACGCCACCTATTTATAGGCAAGGCGAGCAACACAGACCCCTTCTGAAATGCTGCTATCTGTCCAAAAAAGGGTAATAGCGACGTCTGCTACCTTTTTACATTTACCTAGTGACGACCGGCACCCTTATGGTGGTGAAAAGCACAACTGCGACTTTCTAAAGTCGAGGCCTGGATAAACAAGTGGCGACCGTGATAAAGAAATTCATGGCTTGACTTAGGGTTTGTAAAAAGGTTATGGTCGTAACATAAATGTCACGACCTAAAGGTTTTTAGGGTTTTTCATTGGGTTTTGAGCCATATTCATAGTTTTTTTTGCTTGCGAGTATCTTTGAGCATGATTCTCATACTTTCGTCATTAGAGCGCATTCGAGACGGGTGCCTCAGATTCGGCTTGGTCCGATTGGGATGTTTATAGTTGCCCCTATTTGACAGAGCTTGTAACAACTCGTGGTGTAAGTAAATGTCAAAACTCCTGAGACAAACCGATTGAACAAGCCGCCAATCTTAGGCACAAACAAAACATATAGAAAAGCTATTAGAGTTGGTATACTGAAAATCATATTTTTAATATTTAATTTTATTTTAATAAAATTAATTTTTTATTTTATGAGAATCTTTATGAGTAATGTATGCATATTATTTTTTTAATGTTATGCATGGATGTCCGATATTCTGTATAGTATTTAATCTAGTGTGTAGAATACCCCTTGCATACAGAAGATCAGATTTTATATTCTTGCAGAATATAAGTTTTATGTTCACAGTTTAGATGGAAATGGACATACCATTGGTACGACTGTGGGTGGGCAGAATTAGAGTTGTGCTAACTTTATTTTGTAGGCGTTCTAATTCTGATTTTATGATCATCATTTATTTTCATGTTTGATTGAATGCGTGGATGATAATTTAATTTAATTTTTTTAATCACGGAGGTTGACCATGATAGATTAATTGATTGTGAACTTTACGGAGGTATAAAATCAATGTAAAAATTATTATTTTTAGTTTCTAATTCTTGTATTTTATTTGATGTAATCGAAAAAAAAATAATAAAAAGAACGAAGAACAGTATGGAAGAACATAGTGCTGCGGTGATCAAAGCTGGCTGCGGCAATACCAAAAATTTGTGTTGGTATTTTTTCAATAGCAAAAGCAGTGTCCAAAACAGCAGTTTTTCGAGCCAAACGCTGCCTTGGGCGGCGGTGCAGTATTCGAACAGTAGTGCCGCAAATCCGATTCAGCAATTTTGCATCAAACACAGCAAACAATCCCAGCTGTTTGGTGCAGCGGTTTTTTCAAAAACCATAGGCACTGTTTTTCAAAACAGTGAGGCTTCAAAACAGTGAGGCTGAAGTTTTTCCCCAAACAGTAGCGCACTGTTGCGGTATTCCAGGCTTGGCTAAGCAGGCGGTTTCCCAAAGATCAAATAGAGACTACGGTTAAAGCGGTTTTTTCGAAACAGTAGGCGCAGCAACAGTTGGTTTGTGGAAGAAGGCGCTGGTTTGTGGAAGCAAAAGAAGCTGACGGTTTAAAACAGTGTAATAGGCGCACGGTTTTCTAGGCAAATAGATGTAGTCCACCGGCGCACAAGCAGTGTAATAAACGCAGCAGTGTTTTAAGCATATTCCAACATTGCGCTATCAAACGCAATCGCCAACTCAGCAAACTTTCAAAGGCAGTAAGCCAAATATGAATGATGTTTCCAAATTCGAAAATCCACAAAGGCGGTTTTCACGGTTTTATAGGGCTGTTTGGTTGGGACAATGTTTTATTGACAGATAACAACAGTGCGCAAATCCCAGGCTATTCGGTTGACAGATAAGGCTCGAGTCAGTGTTATATTTGTATAACACTACACGTCAAGAGTCCTGATACAACTTGGACACAGAAAATTAATTCACAGAAGGATTATTGAGCTTATCTATAGTAAGAGACTGAAACTCTTTAAAGTTTCAATCGGATCATAAAATCGAGATATTTATTTTGCATTTAATTTATATTATATTTTAATTGCGTGGATAATAATGATAGATTTTATTTATTCTGTTAATTTAATTAATTCAAAAATGCAGTTTTAATTAAAATATTTTGTTATGAAAAATAAAATTAAGTTTGTTTTAATTAATTAATTAATTTTAATTAAATAAAAAACTGTAGATATTTTATTTCTTTTACAAAATATCTCGTTTAAAATAATTTTTTTAAAATCAGATATCTTGAAAAAAAACGTGGGAATTAATTTCGGATTTTGAATTAATTAAATGAAAAAATATTTAATCAAAATAAATTATTAATTTTTGAAAAATGTGAAACAGAAAATAAAATAAATAAATGCCTTTAATCACTACCTTAGCTTAAAAGCTGGAGGAAAAACTGTGCATTTATTAAATTTTATTTGTTACGCATTTAAACACAAAAAGATGGTTTGATAAATCAGAATCTTTAGAATCGTATATACGGAAAGATACTTGATTCTTTCAAATCGTGTGACTTTCGAAAGATAGTTTGATAAATCAGAATCTTTGGAATCGTGTACACGGAAAGATGTTTGATTCTTTCAGATCGTGTGACTTTCAAAATTAATAAATTAATTTTAATTAAACGAATTTTTATAATCTTAAAAAAATATTTTAACAATCTAAGTGGGAGAGAAAATTTAGTCACAGATAAATCCCGCGGTCTCCATCACCATTTTGTAGGCGAAGAAATTAAACCCTACGTATCGACAGTAAGGCATTCCTCCCCAACGGACAGATTAATTGCGGTATCGCCAGTACAAACCTCATTTAGGGATAATTCTGGATAATTGTTAATGTGGATCACTTCTCCAACTGAAGGGTTCATTGCGAAGCGATAATTTGGGATTAAATGATGGCTAACACTTAGCTGTATATAATAGTATATCCTTTCCAACTGAGTCACTACTATTGTATACAGGACTGAAACTATGTCAGCTATTTAATTTTACTTGGCATGGTCAGTTGCCTAGATAGTAAAATTAAAAGGAATTGGCCTGTCTGGTCTTAAGATGGATAATAGACGTCCACCTAACGTGACATTCTATTCACAAGTTATAAGGCTGCTGGAGAATTTATTTTAAAATGGTAGAGGAAATCAAATTAAAATAAATTCAAAGTTTTGCTCATCATAATTAACGGCTTTATTTAATTATGTGATTCTCAGGATTAAAATGGATTTCAACCCACTCGCTTAAATACACAAAGAAAACAAACTTATGGGACCAAATTTTATTGACTGAAAATGTAACTTGGATATAGCTTTAACTACAAATGGTATTCCTTCAATACCAGAAAATTTGTTTGTTTCTGAAAAATGTTTTTTCTCCGGGCCAAAAGACATAAAAAAGGATAAGGTTCAGAAATAGGGAGACACGTTTTCTAGGGTAATTAGTGGGCCATGGACTGGTGTGAAAAAGTCGAAAGGCAGATGTTTTCAAGACAACCAGACTTGGCACTAGAAAAAGCCATGTCTAATATTTCTCAGAAGGCAGAACAAATATGGTAATTTCTGTTCAATAGTTGTGGAAACATATTTAGCAGCGTTATTTACCGGTACCTGGTGTGTAGATACGGGAGCCACTAATCATGTCTTCAATTCATTGTAGGGGTTTTAGAAAATTCGACAACTTAGTGATGGGGAGATTTACCTACATATGGGCAATAATACAAAGGTAACAGCAGTTGCAGTAGGAGATGTCACTCTTAGAAATCGAGTTTTAATAATGAGAGATTATCTTTATGTACCTGCCATTAGAAAGAACTTAGTCTTCGTTTCTGGATTGGCTAAAGACGGATATTTTGTTTATTTTAATAACTATGTGGTTATTAATGATAATAAACGAGTTTTCTATTCTGGTATATTGGTGGATGATCTTTATATTATTACTCCAATCTCTCCTATACTGTAACAAACTGAAACGAATAATATATCTATATTACCATATAAGAGAAAGTTTTCTTCCTTAATGAACTAAACATTTCTTTGACACTTACGCTTGGGTCATATTAATCTAAAAAAGATAAACAGACTGGTAGCAGATGAACCTTTTGAGTTCATTAGAAGTGGAGGTACTTTTAGTCTGTGAATCTTGCTTAGAGGGTTAGATGACCAAGAGGTCATTTTCGGGCCAAAGGCTATAAAGCTAAAGAACCGTTGGAGCTAATTCATTCTGATGAGTGTGGTCCTATGACAATTCGGGTTAGAGATGACTTTGAGTACTTCGTCAATTTCATTGATGACTACTCAAGGTATGAATACATTTATCTGATGCACCGTAAGTCTGGATGCTTTGAAAAATTTAAAAAATTCAAGGTGGAGGTGGAGAAGCTTCTGGCTAAAAGTATGAAATCACTACGATCCGACCGTGGTGGAGAATACCTCTTTGGAGAGTTTAAGGACTACTTGTCATCAGAGGGGATTACATCCCAGTTGACTGCACCTGGCACTCCATAGCAGAATGGTGTAGCAAAAAAAAGTAATAAGACTCTTATGGAGATGGTAAGGTCAATGATGAGTTATTCAGGTTTACTAGATTCGTTTTGGGGACTCGCTTTAGAAATAGCAGCTTACATTCTAAACTTGGTACCTTCTAACTCAGTACCTTCTACTCCCACAGAATTGTGAACCGGGCGTAAGCCTAGTCTGAAACAAATTCTAATTTTGGGGTGTCCAGCACATGTGCTGAAAGGGAACGCCGGTAAGTTGGAACTGAGAACGAAAGTCTGTTTCTTTGTGGAATATCCCAAGGGAACGAAGGGTGGTTTATTTTATAATCCTAAGGATCAGAAGGTCATTGTTAGCACCAATGTCTGATTCTTGGAAGAGGATTATATTATGGATCAAAGGCCAAAAAGCAATATTATTCTAAAAGAACTGGTAGAAAATACCAGTAGAACGGAAGAGGAACCACAAGTCACTGATATTCCATTATCTCGTCGTAGTGGGAGAATTATCGGGACAGATGCAAATCAAGAACAGGGTGCTGATGCACAGGGTTCAGATTCTGCACAGCCTGTTACTGCTAGTACACAAATACAGGTAGTGCCTCATCGTAGTAGAAGGGTTGTTCATCAACCTAATCGGTATATGATCTTAGGAGAGTCTTTTGACAGGATCCCGGTAGAACTAGATACTGAGCCCTATAACTATAATGAAGCACTACAAGACAAAGATGTAGATCTTTGTCAGAGGGCTATGAATTCAGAGATAAAATCTATGTATTCCAATCAGGTTTGAGAACTTGTAGAACCACCCGAAGGGATAAAATCCATTAGATGCAAGTAGATTTACAAGAGGAAGAGAGGAGTAGACGAGAAGATTAAAACCTTCAAAGCTGGGCTTGTTGCTAAAGGGTTCACTCAGAAAGAAGGGATCGTCTATTAGGAAATCTTTTCACCAGTAACCATGCTTAAGTCTATCCGAATTCTCTTATCCATTGCTGCACATTTCGATTACGAAATCTGGCAAATGGACATCAAGATAGCTTTTCTTAATAAAAATTTTGACGAGTGTATCTATATGATATAACCAGACGGATTTATTGCAAAGGGCCAGGAACACATGTTGTGTAAGCTTAAGAGATCCATTTATGGACTTAAGCAGGCATCGAGGTCTTGGAACACTCGATTTGATCAAGCTATAAAGTCTTATGATTTTGATCAAAGTTCAGATGAGTCTTGTGTGTACAAGAAGCGTGACAGAAGCGTGGTGATCTTTTTAGTACTTTATGTAGATGATATCTTGCTCATCGAAAACGACGTGGGGGTATTATCTAGATTAAAGTATGGTTATCTGGGCAGTTCGATATGAAGGACTTAGGCGAAGCCAGTCACATCCTTAGGATCAAGCTTATGTGAGATCAGAAATAAAAGATGTTGGACTTATCACAAGCAGAGTATAACGATGATATCCTTGCTCATTTTAGCATGCAGGATTCCAAGAAAGAGTTTCTCCCTTTCAGGCGTGAAATCACTCTATCCAAGGATCAATGCCCTAGGACACTTGATGAGATAGAGAAGATGAAGGCGGTTCCTTATGCTTCGGCAGTAGGAAACCTCATGTATGCTATGTTTTGCACTAGACCCGACATCTGTTTTGCCATTGGCATGGTTAGCAGATATCAGTCTAACCCAGAGAAGGAGCATTGGACTGCGGTAAAGAATATAATCAAGTACCAAAAAAGGACTAAAAATTATATGTTAGCTTACCAGGCAAACGGTCTAGTACCTTTTAGGGTACACAGACTCACATTTCCAGTCAGACATAGAGCTTACATCAGGAGACAACCTTGCAGATCCTTTACAAAGGGCATGGGAGTCAGATGTATGGCAGCATAGTTTTGAGTAAAAGTGGGAGATTGTTAGAGTTGGTATACTGAAAATTATGTTTTAAGTACTTAATTTTATTTTAATAAAATTAATTCTCCATTTTATGAGATTCTTTATGAGTAATGTATGTATATCATTTCTTTAATGTTATGCATGAATGTCCGATATTCTGTATAGTATTTAATCTGGTGTGTAGAGTACAGCTTGCACACAGAAGATCAGATTTTAGGTTCTTACAGAATATAAGTTTTATGTTCACAGTTTAGATGGAAATGGATATACCATCGATACGACTGTGGCACAGAATTTAGTAGGCTTGTCTTGGTTACGGGGAACAAATAATAGTATCATTTATTGTTCTGACTCTCTGTGCCAGTGTATTGAACGGGATATTTGGGATAATTAATTTAGTACTAATTACTGACTATATAAATTAATTCACATCCCAAGGTTATTATGAATAGTGCTTATCCTCCTAATCCTGAAATAATTATTGATTTACGTATATTTAATATTCGTTGTTTTGATTCATTAGAGAGTGCGATCTTTTATGGGTTTATATTCTCGGTGAGTTGAATAACGGTATTATTTATATAGCAAATATTAATTATTGACGGAATCCATGTCCCGAAGATCGCGATTGACGATACCCCCTTAAGGATGCTTATAAGTTTTAACCGGGCCAAACCCTGCAGGTGAATTTAATTATCCGGCGATCAAATAAGTTAAGCAGAAGAGCTTAAGGAATATCAAGATGCCGATTAAATTAAATTGTCAGTAATTAAATTTAATTGGCGGGTATCGAGAATTTTAACGTGGGAAGAAATGGTAATCATTTAATAACAGGAGCTCAATACAAGAAGGTCTTGAGATTATGGGTCAGAGTGCAATTATAGTTCTTTAGTGGTGTGAATTATAATTCAGTGTTTTATGAAAATTGCAAAAATCGCTACTAATTTTCTATAATTGCAGATACCGCTATACGTCTTTCTTTAATTACAGAAACCGTTGGTAGCTGTTTGTGTTCCACTGGAAGTCTAACTCATAATTACTCCGCAGGTCCCTACTGTAGCCTTATATAGACACGGGTAAGCTGAACCAGTTTGACATTGATAGTTCATATATCATTATCATTGAGATATTATTTTTGTCTTTCAAAGATTTAAATATATCGGCGTTCTGCCGGTATGAGTTTTCGGAGGATCTTCTGCTATATTTCCTTACGTTTGAGGATCACGTAAGGAAATACAGTAGAAGATCTGACTGGAGATTCAACTTGAAATCCAGTCGTAGTTGAAGATTAAATCGACAAGAGGTATTCATCTAAATTAACTTTGGTTGCACGGGTTTATTTTTTATATTTCGACATCAAAATTTTTATCTAGAGCCCGTTTTGACGTTTTCCCGTCCAATTAATTTTTTATTGAAAATCGTTTTACAAAAATAATGATCTTGACAGTATTGCTTCCAACAAAATCGTGGTCAAACCTAAATTTTTATCGAGCTTCTTACGTACCCCTATTGCAAATGATCAAACCAGTCGTAGTTGGTGGGGCAATGCATATGATGTAAATGGGCTAATCATGATGCATGGTAGGTACAGGTGCAATGCAAAGAAGTTTAGGATCATAACACGGATCGAGAAAACAAAGATCACTTTTAGGTCGTGAAAAGACCGATAAGTCAGTTTAAGGTCATGAGAATGACCGAACAGGTAAAGGGGCATTTTAAGGTCATGTGGGGATCGATAAGTCAGTTTAAGGTCATGAGGAGGACCGAATGTGCTAGGGATAGTTTTAGGTCATGGGAGGACCGATAAATCAGTTTAAGGTTATGGGGAGGACTGAATGTTCTTGGGACAGTTTTAGGTCATGCGGGGACCGAAGAGTCAGTTTAAGGTCATGAGGAGGACCGATAGTTCAAGGGGCATTTTTAGGGTCATGTGAGGATCGAGAAGTAAATTTAAGGTCATGAGAAGGATCGAAGGTGCTCGGGGCAATTTTAGGTCATATGGGAACCAAAGAGTCATTTTAAGGTTACAAGGAGGACCGATAGTTCAAAAGGACATTTTTAGGGTCATGCGAGGACCAAGAAGTCAGTTTAAGGTCATGAGGAAGACCAAAGATTCAGTTTAAGATCATAAGGAGGATCGATAGTTTAAAGGGGCATTTTTAGGGTCATGCAAGGACCTAGAAATCAACTTAACGTCATGAGGAGGACCGAAAGTGCTAGGGGTAATTTTAGGTCATGCGGGGACCGATAAGTCAGTTTAAGGTCATGAAGAGGACCGAATGTGCTAGGTAAAGTTTTAGGTCATGCAAGGACTCGTAAGTCAACTTATCAATTTTAGGTCGTGATGATGATCGATGAAGGCTCTTAGGGGCAACTAGAACACTAGGGGAGGCTAAAAAGGTTTTGGGTTTGTTCAAAACATGCATAAGGGTTGCCTAACGTTTTAAAAGGTGGGGGCATGGAAAGCATAACGGCCGTTACTTTGTAAAGTGGCGGCCTAAACTATTTTGCCTTAGGATGTTGGTGGCCTAGATATAAACTTCATGGCCGTATGAAACATTTGGAAAAAAGTGGCGGCCGTTACAACTAAAAGTGGTGGCTAGGGACAAGTTGTTGCGGTCGTTACTCTTAAAGGATTCGAACCTTGTGGCCGCGAGGTCAATGAAAGAACATAAGCCTGGGGTGGTTCGAAAACTCCATTCACGCAAACTGGTTTTCTCTCCTATCCTCTTGGTGCTTTCTCTCTCTCAACTTTCTTCATCACTCTTAATGCTTTTCCTCTCTCGATTTTGGACTCTCTGTGCTCTCAACTTCTTAGAAACATGTTTTTGCTCTCTCTTATATTGGCGGCATTCTCGATTTTGGTGCGCATTGGGTTTGGCTTTAACTTTGTTGGGGAGCTAGGTAGTGCCAGCGATGGTAGTGGTGTGGTCGTGGCTGGTGATGGAGGCGTGGACGTTGGCCAATGGGGCGACGATGGAAGCGTGTTAAAGGGCAGCGACAGCGGTGTAGCCGCAGGTGGAGCCGAAGGTGGTGGTGTGACGGGTGGGATGACAATCCATAGGAGGGCAGAGGCGTGCTCGGCATGTCGAAGCTCATTGATCTTGAGACCTACTACTCGGTGAACCATCAGTTGCAAAGGCCGGCCATGAAAAGATTCACCATCCCCGACGTAGTCACAGAGCGCGAGGTTCTCCTCCAGCGTCGCGAGGATCACCTCTCGACCAGGAACCTCGAGGTAATATGACAACTTAAATTCTTTACTTGCTTTGTTGATTGAAAGTTTATTTGAACATTAGACTTTTGATTACTTTGAATGTTTGAACCTTGTTTGATATTGAATTGAATTGGAACGAATCTTTGAATTTGAATTGAATATTAAATTGCATCGTAGTTTGAGATTGGAATGAATTAGATTGTAGTTTGGGATTAAGTTAAACCTTGGCTTGGATTGAATGAGCCCTAAACTTGGATTAAAGTGGATCCCGTACTTAGATGTCATGAACCTTTGCTCTCCGATTGAACAAACCTTAAACTTGGGTAGGATGAACTTTGAAATGAATGAAGCTTGAATCATGGGTAAAAATGAGTTTTGGGTTAAATCTCATATTAGAAGGAAACTTTTGAATTTAGATGAAAATGGACTTTTGGATTTAGATGCATCTATGATCAAACTTGAAATTTTGGTTAAAACAAGATTAGATTGGTAGAAAATAGATTTTGGGATAGATTTGAATTTTGGATTAGGTTGGGTTTGATTTTGAAACGCAATTGATTGAATAGTAGGTGACGGAGTTGAATCGGGTTGAAGTTGAGTTAAGTTGGGTTTTGAATGGATTTGATTGAGAGTTTTGGTTGGAACGAAATTTTGGTTGAATGCACTTGTTTTGAATTTCTGAGAGTGAATTTGGGATGGGTGTGAGGCGGATTAGGGGCCATGTTGAAAAAAATTGAATTTTGAACTCTTTAAATTTGAATAAGTCGGTGAATTATTTGAGTTTTGCATTGGGTTGAGTTTTTTTTTTTTGAACTTCGAATTTTGAATAGGGTTGAATTCAAATTTTTTGAAACTATGTCAATGAGTGTTAGATCAAATTTAGAAATTGAGTCAAAAATAGGAGTGAAGTCAGATTTTCGTTGAATTCGAAGTCGAATCTTAGCGAATTGGTTTTGATCGTGTTGAGTCGTTATAGGTTTTGAAACGGGGGTAGGATTTTGGATTAAAAAATGAAATGAGTGTGGTTTTGACTCTTAAAGCATAGTTTGATTTTGAGACTCATTTTAATGTTGTTTTGATTATCATTAGTTTGTTTTAGCGACCTAGTCACGTGCTCTAATTTTGATCATGTCATTGTTTCCATTATCGCTCCTGTTGTCGCTTTTGTTCACTAATTTATTTGTTTTGTTTTCATTTCAGGCGAGACTGCACATTTGGGGATTTGGCGGTTCCTCTGACATACTGGAGTGGTATATAGTCCTGCCTCGTTGCTGCCAGGAGATAGTCGATGGAGTGGGTTTCGGGGATTTTTTCAGAGCACTAGAGGGGACCAGCATTGATCGGGTTACTCTCATAGCTATGACCAAGAGATGGTGAGACACCACCAACACCTTTCATCTGTTGACATTTGAGGTCACTCTTACCCCCTTGAATTTTCTCTTATCACCGTGATTCGGGTGGGCGGTGACTCGTTCCCTTATGATCTTGATATCTATCGGAGCCCTACGACTCTTACCTGCTTCCTTGGTCATGTTCCCCTGTCCATCGATAAGGGGAGAATTCGGTATACGTGGCTGAAAAAGACTTTTCGTCATTTCATCTGTATAGAGGTCCACCACATCAAGTAGGTGGCGCATGCATTCTAGCTATACATGTTCCGGATAGCCTTATTTCTGAACTTAGAGAACAGGGTGCATCTCCACTACCTCACTACGATGATAGCGGTGGACTAGATCAGCATTTATGGTTGGGAGGAGCTGCCCTCGCCAAGCTTTGCAGATATATGTGTACTGCTACCTGGACCTCTGATATGAGCATAGGCAATTGGCACACTTGGAAGGTACATCTCTGTTGTTTTGTCCTACTTTTCATTTCCTATTTCCATACTTGCATATCTGTTTCAATTATATTGACGCTTCTCTTGATTTTTTGCAGGTCTGGGCCTACGAGTTCTTGGACATGCGCCAGCAGGAGAAGTCCTGCAATGACCCACTTGTGATTCCCCAAGCACTTCGATGGGCAAGATGCTATTGGGGTACCAAGACCAGCGGGAAGGACATTGATTATGATCGCCACTTTCTAGACACTCTCATCCCCGACCGAGTACGTCATTCATGCTTATGTTCATTCCCACTTCTCATTTGCTGCCGGCTGATATGTCTCTTTGATCTTCAAGTCTGTTGGGATATCTGGGTTGGCATAGACGAGTGGGTCGGTGTCGACATGATATGGAGCTGAGAGCCTACCCGAACTCGCATCTTGCTTGAGGGGCAATTCTACAGAAAGTGATACCTTGGTGAGCACGTGGTTCAGCAGTCTTTGGGGTATGATAATTTTCGTATCCCGAGGATGCCTCTAGTTGGGATGCATCAGACTGACACCCTCTGCACGGCTGAGATTACCCGCGCTATGGTGGGCATTGATGCTGTTATGCTGATTGAGGGTGAGGATTGTGACTATTCGGTCTTTGCTCAAGGAAGGCTCATGCCTGTTATGAGTGCCCGTGTTGCCGTGCGGGGTCCTTTTCCTGATGCCCCGGGTCCCGTTTATCATGAGCTTCCATGGACAATAGATACTTTTGTAGACAGGAATCTTCACCAGATTTGGATCCCTGAGCTAACGGCCCAAGAGATTTTCCTTCCCCCTAATATAGAGCAGGTATGACATTCTTCCCTCTGGTTTTCATACTGCTCCTTATATCTGACTGCACTGATTCTCATGTCTGCACTGATTCTGATATCTGACTACATTGGTTTTGTTCTTCTCATGACAGATGCCCCAGGAGTGGTGCGACTAGTGCCTTCGCTTGATCTCCGGGTTGAGGGTATTGGTTCGTTGGTGGGATGCTGCTTTCCTAGCCCATGACATGGAGCCTCCTGCTCCTCGAGGTGGCCCTGCTATGGTACTTACTTCCTTCTGCTTTCATTTATGTTTCTGCATCCTTCTTTTACACATATATGTCATTGTCTAATGTGATGTCTTTTCCTTTCAGCGTGGTCGGGGCGAGGGGTCGAGGACTCCTGGAGGCCATACACCGCTTGCCCTTCCTTTGTTTCTACCATGACTTCATCTAATTCTATTGTTACTGCTTCCTTATCTAGGACCATGGTTTCCAATACTGCACAAATTGCCACTAGTTCGGAGGAGGAGACTGGGTCATCATCCAGGGAGTCATCCCAGGGTGGCTACGTCGGTCGGAGGAAGAGGACTTGGTGGGAGTGACCTTTCTGAGCTTGCATACTACTGATGATCTCATTTTCTCTCTTTTAACTATACATGGAGGCCTGCGTGCCAATTCTTCCTTTGGCCTGCATGCCAATTCTTGCTTGGGCCTACGTGCTAGTTTGATACATTCTATATTGTCACACCACACTGATACATTGCTTCAACTCACTACACAGATACATTAATTTTGATACTTACTGATTCACTGCTCTAATATACACTGATATATTGTCCCTCACACACTACATAGATACTATTGATGGGGTTTGTGTGCCTTTAGTTCTTCTTTTGGCCTACGTGCCACGACACACATACACTCATTACTTTACTTATGATGGGCTGGGCCTTCGTGCCCTTTGGTTTACACTTTTGATAATCATGGATGCCTTATGATTCATATATTATGAAAATCATTTTTGAATGCTTGATTTGATTGTGCATGATGTATAATTCATGAGTTGTGACCTTGCTATATAAACTGCTTTTTCTTATTGCGAGTTGTTTATAAGTCATCGACGATGATTTGGGCACATTGACAAGAATGAGGAGAGGCTGCCCTTTACTTCGCTTCTTGGGTATGATGCAGTCCATACTGAGGGTGCCCCTCACTTTGCAAGTAGTGCTCTCCTGTTGCAGGTGGTCTCTTAGCTCTCATTTATCTGTATTTCTCTCGAGTTTTTCCACTCAGCTCTCAGTTTTCATCATTCTCTCAGATTTTTTTGCTCATCTCTCCTTTTTCATTATTCTCTCAAATTTTTCCGCTTAGCTTTCCTTTCCTATGTCTCTCCCAAATTTGGTTGATGGAGAAAGTGGGTCTACTGGAGAAGCCCGTATCTCACAGTTACAGCCTGAAATCTTTCACTCGTCGTTAAGTTTGTCACATGTACTCCACTAAGGCTACTTGGCAAGATTACCTGAGTTTTTTGACCGGGTAGGACATCTTTTAGCTATGCACCTAGCTGAAGATATCTTCAATGACTACTACAACTGTGGGTCACTCGGGAGTCCTGTTGGTCGACTTGAAGCTGGCCACTTTTTATCATGCTTATCGCATTCTTTGTTAATTTAGGCATACTCAAATCTGTCCCGAGACTACTATGAGCCATCTGTATAGTTCTCCGCATTGGGCCCCCTTTTTGGGTCAGTATCAATAGGCTTGGTCTTCTCGACTGAGGATACTGATCGACGGTGATTTTGAGAGCGGGCTTTCTAAGAGTTACAAGGCTTGGCTGCAAGTAGACATAGAGCACAGGGTGGGTAGAACAAGGAGGAGATGCAAATACAAGAAAAACTTTACTTTGCTTCGTTGTACCTCAATATTTTGTTTGCTTTCTCTCTTAGTTTCTTAGGACGAGGACTTGCGAGCCTCTTCTTGAAAACTGTATTGGTAAAACTTATTAATGAAAGTTTCTCTACTTCTGGTTTATGGTGACTTTTGGAACTGTTATTTAGATTTTTGTTCTTGTAATATAACCATTTTATTAGAAAAATTTAAAACAAGTTTTTACATTAATCCTACTACTTGAAACATGGTTACAAAAGGGGGATTTCATATAAAAGTTTGGGATGAACTTTTGACAGATGCTCCCTACGTATCCCGAAGAAAGGGGAATTAGGCCATAACGTAGTTTGAGGATCGGGTTACACTCGAGTATTGACGCTCTCCTTTTGAGGGCTTTCCCTCAAGGGTAAAACTTTTTGAGCTGGTTTGAATTGATGGGTGTAGAGAAAACATTTCCATCCAGATCCATAAGGATTGCAATGCCTCCTGATATGAAGGTTTTGATGAGATAGGATCTGGCCCAATTGGGTTTGAACTTACCCCTTGGATCAAAGATTGGAGCCCTGATCTCTTTGAGGACTAAGTCACATTTCTTCAAGTTTCAAGACTTAACCTTCTTGTTGAATGCCCAAGCTATCCATCTCTGATATCCTTGAACATAAAATAACACTTTGTTTCTTCTTTCATCAAACAAAAGAAACTCTTCAAATCTGTCCCTTCGCCACTCTAACTCGGGGATGTTACTTTCAGTAATTATTGTTGGAGACAGGATTTCCAATTCTATAGGTAGAACTGCCTCTGATCCGTAAACTAAAGCATACAGTGTTGCCCCAGTAGAAGTTCTAATCGATGTTTGGTATCCCCAAAGAGCAAATGACAACTTTTCCATCCAATCCTTGCTTTCCTCTATCATTTTCTGTAAGATCTTCTTCACATTCCTGTTTGCAGGTTCCATGGCTCCATTGGTTTGCGATCTATATAGTGAAGACTTATGGTTGACGATCTGACATTCTTCCAAGAGTTCTAGAACTTCTTCTTGAAAGTGAGAACTATTGTCAAAGATTATCTCATGTGGAACTCCGTATCGACAGATATGGCTCTCCTTGATGAACCGGGCTACTTGGGAGGCCTTCAGGACTGAGTAAGAGGCAACTTCGACCCACTTTGTGAAGTAATCTATTTCTACGCGGACAAATTTGTGTCCATTCGATCCCTTGGGTGTAACCTTCCCTATCACATCGATTCCCCGAATCGAGAACGATCATGGCGAGGTCATGCTATAAAGCTGAGACGGGCGGTACATGCATGAAGTTTGCGTGGATTTGGCATTTTCGGCATCTCCGGACGAATTGGTGGTAGTCCTTTTCTATTATCATCCAGAAATACCATTGGCGTAGGATCTTCTTAGCCAGCATCATCCCACTCATGTGAAGTCTGCAAACTCTTCTATGAACCTCTATCATTAACTAGTATCCCTTTTTTGTGTCAACACAAAGCATATCAATTCCCAGATATCTTCTTTTGTACAGTTTTCCTCCACTAATTACAAATAGTGCGGCGAATCTTTTGATAGCTCTCTGATCCTTTTTGCTGGCTCGACTGGGATATTCTTCCTTTTTAATGAAATTCCAAATGTCGTGATACCATGGTAGCCCGTCATTGGCTTCTTAGGTAATGGAGATGTTGCCAATCGCAGGTGTATCCCTCTGTTGAATCTCCAAAGGCCTCATCCTTACCCCGGGTGGTATGTCTATCATTGACACCAAAGTGCCCAAGGTGTTAGTGAACTTATTCTGTAGTCTCAGAATATAGGTGAACACTACGCTTTCAAAGCAGGGAATCATTATTTCAAACTCTCGGTGGAACTGAACTAGCCTTTCTTCTTAAACCTTCCATTCTCCCTTTGCCCGGGATACAACCAAAGCTAAGTCTCCTATGACCTCCAACTATCTTGCCCCTAGTTCTAAGACTGCTCCCAACCCGGGTAAGTAAGCTTCGTACGCGGCCTGATTGTTGGTGAACTCAAAAATCAACTAAAAATCGAAAGGGATATAGGAGTCATCGGGAGTGATGATGTGTATCCCTATCCCGTATCAATATTGGTTCGAGGCTCAATCGAAATAGAGGGTACACAGATCCTTCTCAATTTTCAACACTTGCTCATTGGGAAACTCAAACTCGGGTTATTCTTCTCCTTTGAGAGGGTGGTTGGCCAAAAACTCAGCAACGGCTCTCCCTTTAACTACTTTCTTGTGACATACTGCAAGTCGAATTCAGCTAGCATGAGCAATCAACGGGCTAACTTTCTGTTAGAGGCAAACTGCCAAGATCATTGATTTTGTAAAGGATTTTTCGAAAATAAAAACTGGACGAGCAATCGGCAAAACGGGCTCCTGATAAAAACTTTTGATGTCGAATGATCAAAATAAAACCCGTGCCACCACAGTTGATTCAGATGAATACCTTTTTGGTCAATTTTCCAACTACAAACTTTTGATTTCGAGTTGAAGCTTTTGTCAGACCTTCTACTGTATTCCCTGATGCGATGCCCGAACGTAGTGTGGGCTACGATCTTTCGAGAACTGGTACCGGCAGAATCTGGTTAACCTTAGTCTTGAAAGACGAGTTATGAAGATGGTTCAGCCTACCTGCATATTTATAGGGCTACAGCAAGGACCTGTGAAGTAAATATGATATAGACTGCTAGTGTAACATAGATACCTATCTAGTGGTTTTCGCAATTATGCAAACCTCTAAGAGGTATCTTTAACTATGAAAATCTTGCAACGGTTTCTAAAATTTTCATAAAACACTAAATTACAGTTCATGCCACTAAAGAACTATAACTGCACTCTAAGCCATAATTTCAAGACTAATTTGTATTGAGCTCCTCTTATTAAATGCTTAAAACATCTCCCTACGTTAAGATTTTCGATACTCGTTAATTAAATTTAATTACTAACTATTTAATTTAATCGGCATCTTCAAATTCATTAAGCCCTTTCACTTAACTTATTTGACCGTCGGATAATCAAATCTACCTGTAAGGATTGACCCGGTCAAAACTTATAACCTTTCTTGTAATGATTCAATTCTTTTTTGAATCAGCTCCTGGCATCCAGATTGCATAAGGATTCCTTGATATCCAATGTTATACATATATAACACTCCTCGATCAATTTATATAAGAAAAATAGCTCTGGGACGGCCCGAACACAGCACCATTGCCGGCTACCCGCTGGCGCCACCGGCCACCCACCGGCACCGCCAGTAGCCAATGCTGCTCCTTTACCGCCACTTCAGGTAGCTTTTGCTACCTCTCCCGAGCTTCATTTTTTATGTCATTTTTTAAAATGTTGCTCTCGAAAAATACTATTTTTTTGTCAAAAAATCATAACAAAAACAGCCCGAAAAACAGCAATCGAAAAGCCTCGAAGAGGCTACCGCCGCTGCCTGTGCCGCCACTTGCCTTGCCGCTGCTTGTTTGGGCTTTTTTCGTAGTGGTTTTGGTTCTTGCTTTTTTAAAAAAAAAATAGCACTAATATCCAGCAACATGTTATTTCGAAGAATACCTCGAAAACAGTCTCGAACAAGTCTAAAAAATAGCTCTGAAGGGCTGCTGCTGCCGCCGCCCAAGGCCGCTGCCTGTTTGGTTTTTTTTGCCATTTTTAGCTGCTATTTTTTTCATATTTTTGGACTCTTTTTTAGTACTATTTTTATTCTATTTTGTGCCCAAAAACTTGCTCAAAACCAATCTAAAAAACATCGCAAAAAATCATCAAAAAACGTCCCCGAACCGACGCTGGTGGTGCTGCCAATGGGCTATTTTTGTGCGATTTTTTAATAGTATTTTTGGGACCTGTTTCGTTACTATTTTAAGCTTAAAAACTACAAAAAAAAACTATTAGAAAACCTACCAAAAAACCTTGAAAAAATCACTGCGATCCGCGGCCCGTAAATCCCGAAAACCCCATCGGTGCAGCCGCCTGTTCTTCGAACATCCAAATATTTTCTTATTTTTCTTCGTAATAAAGTAGAAAAAAAACTTAAAAAACATAAAAAATTTTACATCGAAACCTATGTCCCGTAGGATTAATTAAAAAATAATTAAATCATCATTCAAACCGTTCAATCAAACATGAATAAAACGATGATCATAAAATCGGGATTTAAACGCCTGCAAAACAAAGTTAGCACAGTTCTAAATCTACCCGACCCCTCGATAAATCGTAAATAAAAATCAAAATGACTTTGATACCAATTGTTGGAGGCAAACTGGTAAGATCATTGATTTTGTAAATAATTTTTCAAAAATAAAAACTGGACGGGCAATTGCCAAAATGGGCTCCAAATAAAAACTTTTGATGTCGAATGATCAAAATAAAACCTGTGCTACCTCAATTAATTCAAATGAATACCTTTTTGGTCGATTCTTCAACTACGATCTTTTGATTCAAAGTTGAAGCTCCTGTCAGACCTTCTACTATATTCCTTGATGCGATTTTCGAACGTAATGTGAGCTACGATCCTTTGAGAATTGGTACCGGCAAAACCTGGTTAACCTTAGTCTTGAAAGAAGAGTTATAAATATAGTTCAGCCTATTTGCCTATTTATAGGATTACAGTAGGGGCCTGTGGAGTCATTATGGCATAAACTTCTAGTGTAACCCAGATACCTATCTAGCGGTTTCTATAATTATGCAAACCTCTCTGCAGTATCTGTAATTATGAAAACCTTGCAGTGATTTCTACAATTTTCATAAAAAATTAAATTACAGCTTACACCACTAAAGAACTGTAACTGCACTCTAAGTCATAATTTCAAGACCAATTTGCATTGAGCTCATGTTATTAAATGCTTAACTTATCTCCCCACGTTAAGATTTTTGATACTTGCTAATTAAATTTAATTACTGATAATTTAATTTAATCGGCATCTTCAAATTCTTTAAACTTCCTTAAGGGGGTATCGTCAATCCTGAACTATCGAGACGTGGATTCCGTCAATAATTAATATTCATCATATAATTAATACTGCTATCTAACTCACCAGATATATAGACTCATATAAGATCACAACATCTAATGAATCAAAATAATGAATATTAAATATACATAAATATTAATTATTTAAGAATTAAAAGCATAAGTACTCTCATAATAACCTTGGAGTGTGAATTAATTTATATAGTCAGTATAAAATTAATTACCCAAATGTGTCTCATTCAATACACACAAAGTGTACTAGCATAGAGAGTCGAAATAATAAACGATACTATTATCTATTCCCCGTAATTAAGACATGCCTACTAAAACTTTGTGCTACAGTCGTATCGATGGCATGCTCATTTTCATCTAAACTGTAAACAAAAACTTATATTCCGCAAGAACCTATAATTTGGTCTTCTGTGTGCAAGTCGTACTCTACACACCAGTTTAAATACTGTACAGAATATAGGACATCCATGCATAACATTAAAAAAATGATATTGCATATATTACTCATTAATATTTTAATAAAATAAAAAATTAATTTTATTAAAATAAAATTAAATTCTAAAACCAAAATAAAAGCCATGGTTTTCAGTATACAACTCTAATACTTTCTTGTTAGAGCTGGATTTTTGAAGAGGTATTTGAGTGGGTCCATCCTTGAGATTAAAACAACTTGGTATGCAAGCATGTAATGGTGTAACTTCTTAGATGCCCAGACTAGCGCCCAACAAGTCTTCTCCAAAGGCGTATACCGTCGTTTGCATTTCGTCATCATCTTACTTAAGTAATAAACAGCTCTTTCTGGTGGAAGCAAACTGCCAAGATTATTGATTTGAATATGATTTTTTTAGATAAAAAATACTGGATAGGCAATCGCTGAAACAAGCTTCAGTTTAAAACTTTTTGATGTTGAACGATCAAAATAAAACTCGTACTCCTAAAGTTAGATTCGGGATTACATCTTTTGAAAACTGGTAGAATGATTTCGATTACTGCAACAATCACGAATGTGAATCCTTCGAGTTGAAGCCCCGATCAAGTCTTCTACTGTATTTTCGAATACGAGTCACTAATGTAGAGTGAGCTACGATCTATCGTGATCTAGAGCCTGCTAATCTAGCCACCTAGGATTTACGTGGATATCCTAATTCAATCATGAATGTGTGGAATGTGGACTAGGGTTAGCATAACTACATATACATGGAGCTACAACAGGGACTAATGGAGAAAATATGACTTGGGCTTCTAATGTAATTATGAAAACCCGCCTGCCCCTGAGACAATTTTATAAAAATATAAATTACAATTCATACCACTAAAAAATCGTAATGCACTTCCAGCCACATTCTCAAAATCGATTATTCGAGCTCTTGTTATTAAATACTTAACTCATCTCCGCACGTTAAGATTCTCGATACCTTCTAATTAAATTTAATTATTGACTATTTAATCTAATCGGCTTCTTAAAATTACATAATCCATTCCGCTTAAATTATTTGACGACCAGATAATTAAATTTACCTGCAGGGTTTGGTCCAGTCAAAATTTATAAGTTTTCTTAAGTGAGTATCGTCAATCCCAAACAATAGGAACGTAGATTTCATCAATAATTAATATTCACCATATATTTAATACCACTATCTAACTCACCGAAAATATTGACCCATAAAAGATGGAACCCTCTAATAAATCAAAACAACGAAAATTAAATATACGCGAATAATAATTATTTCTGAACTAAGAGTATAAGCACTCATAATAACCTTTGGGTGCGAATTAATTTATATAGTCAGTATAAAAGCAATTATTCTAATGTGGTTCTGTTTAATACACAAATGCCTCGTTTATTTCGGTGGACTAACAATCCGTCTGGACTATTAATTTGGAGTATAGTCCAATTCGATATTTATTTATATAAAATACCCTCCAGACTAGTTATTCAGACGGATTGTTAGTCTGTAAAATGAGGAATAACTTAGTCGGAGAGTATGAGGTTAGGAATGATTGGATTAAGGAGTGAATTTGAAAATTTTAAAAAATAATAAGAAATATTAAAATAAATAACATAAAATTTAACTTATTAATTTATTTAAGTTAATTTTAAAATAAATTAACTTAATACAAGGATAATATTAGAAATTAACCATTATAATTCTATCCAACATTATTCAATCCCACCCAAATCAAACATGAGTTTATCTAGTTCGTTATTTAATCCTACTAAATTCAAACACAAAAAAATTAATCCCACCTCATAACTAATCCCACCTTACTACCAATCCCACCTTACTACCAATCCTACCCAATCCATACCGATTATCAAACGAACCCAAAGTGTACTAGAACAGAGAGTCAGAATAATAGACGACCCTATTATCTATTTCTCGTAACTAAGACAGGCCTACTAAAACTCTATGCTACAGTCGTACTGATAATTTGTCCAATTCTATCTAAACTATGAAGCGTAAACTTATATTCTGCAAGAACCTATAATTTGGTCTTCTGTGTGCAAGCCAAACTCTATACACCATATTAAATACTATACACAATAAACGACATCCATGCATAACATTAAAAAAATGATATCGCATACATTGCTCATTAAGATTCTCATAAAATGGAAAATAATTTTATTAAAGAATAAAATAAAATACTAAAACCAATAAAATTCATGGTTTCTTAGTATACAATCTTGACAATCTCCCACTTATACTCAGAACCATGTTGCCATATATCTGACTCCCATACCCTCTACAAGGTTGTCCCCTGATGCAATCTTGGTCACAGCAACATCTCTTTACTATTTCTCGTATCAGGCGATATTTATGCTCAATGTGTTTTCTTTTCTTGTGGACTCTTGACTCTTTCGAGTTTGCAACCGCTTCACTATTGTTACAATAAAATATAATAGTTGACTGAACTAAAGCCACCACATCTAGATCCAAAAAAAAGTTCTTGAGCCAAACGGCTTCCTTGACTGCTTCAGAAGCTGTCACGTACTCGGCCTCCATGATGGACTCAATAACACAGGACTGCTTGATACTCCACCAACTTATAGCTCCACCTCTCAAGGTAAACACATATCCTAAGGTAGACTTACGGGAATCTTTGTCTGACTGGAAGTCCGAGTCTGTGTATCCCAAAGGTACTAGACTATCTGCCTAATAAATGAACATATAATCCTTAATTCTTTTCGTGTATTTAATTATGTTTTTTACCGCAGTCCTATGCTCTTAACCTGAGTTAAATTTATGTCTGCTAACCATGCCAACGGCAAAGCAGATGTCGGGTCTAGTACAAAGCATAGCGCACATTAGGCTTTCTACTGCCAAAGCATAAGGAACCCCCTTTATCTTCTCTATCTCATCAGGTGTCTTAGGACACTAATTGTTGAATAGAGTCATTTCATGCCTAAAAGGGAGAAACCCTTTGTTGGAATCCTGCATACTAAAACGAGCAAGGATGTCATCAATATACTTTGCTTGTAATAAGACTAACATCCTTTGTTTCTAATCTCGCGAAAGCATGATCCCAAGGATATGATTGGCTTCGCCCAAGTCCTTCATATCGAACTGCCCAGGTAATCATACTTTTACCGAAGATAACACCCCACATAGTTTTTGATGAGCAAGATATCATCTACATAAAGTATTAGAAAGAACACCATGCTTTCGTCACGCTTCTTGTACAGACAAGACTTATTTAGACTTTTATCAAAACCATAAGACTTTATGGCTTGATCAAACCGAGTATTCCATGATCTCGATGCCTGCTTAAGTTCATAAATGGATCTCTTAAGTCTGCATAACATGTGCTCGTGTCCCTTTAGTATGAAACCGTCTGATTGTATAATATAGATACACTCGTCAAGAGTTTCGTTAAGTAAAGCTACCTTGACATCCATTTACCAAATTTTGTAATCGAAATGAGCCGCAATGGATAACAGAATCCAAATAGACTTAAGCATGGCTACCGACGAAAAGGTTTTTTCATAATCGATCCCTACTTTCTAAGTGAATACTTTTACAATAAGCCAAGCTTTGAAGGTTTCTACCTTCCCGTCTGTTACTCTCTTTCTCTTGTAGATCCACTTGCATTTGACGCGTTTTATCCCTTTAAGTGGTTCTACAAGTTCCTAGACCTGATTAGAACATATAGATCTATCTCTAAATTCATAGCCTTCTTTTAAAGATCTACATCTTTACCCTAGAGTGCTTCGTTGTAGTTACATGGTTCCATATCCAGTTCTACCAGGATCCGGTCAAAAAACTCTTCTAAGAGCATATACTGATCGGGTTAATGAATAATCCTCCTATTACGACGAGGCACTACCTGCGTCTATGTACTAGCAGTAACGTGTTGTGCAAAATCTGAACCTTGTGCTTTGTTACCCACATGCTTGTTTGACATGTTAATGGTAGCACCTTGATCTGGTTCAGGATTTGCACCTGTCTCGATAATCCTACCACTACGACGAGGCAATAGAATATTAGTGACTTGTGGTTCCTCTTTCGTTTTATTGGTATTTTCTCTTAATTATTCTAGAAAAATTTTACTTTTGGGCTTGTGGTCCATAATATAATTCTTTTCTAAGAATCGGGTATCGGTGCCAGCAATGTCCTTCTAATCCTTAAGATTATAAAATAAATCACCCTTCGTTCCCTTGGGATACCTGACAATGAAATAGACTTCTATTCTCGGTTCTAACTTACCCATGTTCCCTTTCAGCACATGTGCTGGATACCCCAAAATCTGAATGTCTCAAACTAGGCTTGTGCCTAGTCCACAATTCTGTGAGAGTAGAAGGTACAAACTTAGAAGGTACCAAGTTCAGAATATAAGCCGCTGTCTCTAATGCAAGTTCCCAAGACAAATCATGTAATTCTGAATAACTCATCATCGACCTTACCATCTCCATAAAAGTCTTATTCATTTTTTTACTACATATTCTACTGTAGAGTACCCGTTGCAGTTAACAAGGATAATATCCCTTCTGACGGCAAGCATTACCTAAACGCTCCAAAGAAGTACTCGCCACCACGCTCGGATTATAGTGATTTGATACTTTTACCCTGATACTTCTCCGCCTCCGTCTCGAATTCTTTGAATTTCTCAAAGCATTCAGACTTACGGTGCATCAAGTAAATGTATCAATACCTTAAGTAGTCGTTAACGAAACTAATGAAGTACTCAAAGCCACCTCTAGCCCGGATAGTAATAGGACCACACACATTATAGTGAACTTGTTCCAACGGTTCTTTACCTCTATAGCTTTTGGCCGAAAAGGGCTTCTCGGTCATCTTACCCTCTAAATAAGACTCACAGACTGGAAGTGCCTTCACTTCTAATAAACTCAAAAGTCCATCTTCTACCAGTCTACTTATCCTTTTTAGAATAATATGATCCAAGCGTAAGTGTCAAAGAACCGTTTGGTTCATTAAAGAATGATCATTTCTCTTATATGGTAAATTAGATGCGTTATTCAATTCAGTTAGTTGCAGTGTAGGAGAGATAGGAGATAACATACAGATCATCCACCAATGTACCAGAACAAATAAAACGTTTATTTTTCTTAATAACCACAAAGTTATTAAAATGAATAGAATATTAGTTTCTTTTCCAAATAAGAAATCGAAATTAAATTTCTTATTATAGAAGGTACATAAAGACAATCTTTTAAAAGTAAAACCCTATTTCTACTAAAACTGAGAGTAACATCTCCTACTGCAACTGCTGCTACCATAGTATTATTGCCTATTTATAAGTAAATTTCTTCATCACTGAGCTGCCTAGTTTCCTATAACCCCTGTAAAGAATTGCAGACATGATTAGTAGCTCCCGTATTTACACTAGGTACCGGTAGATAACACTGCTAAACATGTTTTAACTACAAGTGAACAGAAATTACCTTACTTGTTCTGCTTACTGAGAAAAATTGGACATTACTTTTTTTAGTGCCATGTCTGGTTATCGTGAAAACTTTTGCCTTTCATATTTTTTACATTAGTCTTTCGCTCACTAACTACTTTGAAAATTGTGTCACCCTATTTTTGAATCTTTTTCTTCTTTTTGCCTTTCGACTTAAGAGGAAGAACCCTTTTTAGAAACAAACACATTTTTTGGCATCCTAAGAATACCTTCGGTAGTTAAAGTTATATCCATATTCCCTTTTTAGTCTACATAGTTTGGTCCCGTTAGTTTATTTTATTTAAATATAGCTGCGAGTGAATTGAAAGCCATTTAAATCTTGAGAATTACATAATTAAAAACATTAATTATGACAAGCAAAATATTGAATTTTATTTTTATAAATTGGTTCCCTCTACCATTTAAAAAAAATTCGCTAGCAGCTTGGTACCCTGTAAATAGCATGCCTTAATGGGAGGACGTCTACTATCCATCGTTAATCCAAACAGGCTAATTCCTATTAATTTTACTATATAGGTAACAGACCATGCCAAGTAAAATTAAATAGTTAGCGTAGCTTTGATTCAGTAAATAAAAGCAGTGACTCGGATAGAGAGAATACTATTATTTATAATTAAGTGTTAACCACCTAATCTTGAATCAATCGCTTTGCAATGAGTCCTTTAGATAGAGAATTGATCCACACTAACGATTATTCAAAATTATCTTTGAATAAGGTTCGTACCGGTGATACTGCATTTAAATTTGTTCGATAGGAAGAAATGCCTTACTACCAACACGTAAAATTAATTACATCACCTACGAATTAGTGACGGAGACTATAGGATTTATCTGTGAATAAATTTTCTCTCCTACTTAGTTTTTTTAAAATATTTTTGATGGTTATAAAAACTGTTTAATTAAAATAAATTTATTAATTTCAAAAAGCAAATCACACGATTTGAAAGATTCAGATTTTCTCAAACTATTTTTCCGTATTTTAATGTGTAACAAATAAAATATTTTAAAATTCTTATTTATTTAAAAAATAAATTTTAAATAAAACAAAGAATTTAATTTTATTTTTGAGGTTACATATTTTTTCGAAAAATAATAATTTATTAAAATTTAACCATTCTTTTTAATTAATTCAAAATTCAGAATTAGTTTTTACAATTTTTAAAGATATCCAATTTTAAAAAAATCATCTTAAACGTGTTATTTTGTAACAAAATTAAATATCTAAAATTTTCCAAAAAAATTAATTTTAATTAAAGAAAATTTTATTTTATTTTTCTATTACAAAAATTAATTAAAATTAAATTTTCTCGAATTAATTAAAATAAACAAGAAATATAAAATAACAATATATATCATCTATGCAGTTAAAAAATATAAATACAAGATATATATGTTCCAGTTTCATGATCGAATCGAAACGCTATTGAGTTTCATCCTCCTGTTAAACGATATGCTTAAAATCATTCAATCTCATCAGAATCAACTTCTCGGCATCCGAAACATGTTAGGAATCTTCGTAACGCAGTATTATAATTATACAACATTACTCGAGTTCCAAAACCACCAAAACAGCTAGCCATAATAGCCTAGCCACCAGCCACCGTCGGTTACCGCCGGCGTCGCCCAAGCCGCCGCCTTCGCGCGGCTTTTGCAGCCACATCTGACGTTCGTTTTTGCCCTATTTTTATGAAAATAGCTTATAAAAAAAACTATTTTTATGTCAAAAAACCAGTTTGAAAATAGTCTCGAAAATGGCTTTCGAAAAGCCCCGAAGAAGCTGCTGCCGCCGCACAAAGCCGCCGACGCCACTACCGTTTCTCCCTCGTTATGTAGTTGTTTTGACTCCCATTTTCTGTTGTTTTTAACACTGATATACAGCCACATGATGCTCTGAAGAACGCCCCAAAAAAAATCCCAAAAAGCCTCGAATACAGTCTCTGAAATAACCCTGCTACCGTCGTTGCTTGCCGCCACTACTGCTATTTTTTGTGCCGCTTTTTGCGGTTTTTTTCGCAACTTTTTAGACTATTTTCCAGCCATATTTTACTTCTATTTTATGTCTAAAAACCTGCTCAAAAATAGTTTTGAAAACACTTCAAAAAAACCATAAAAAATGGCCTGAACCGTTGGCGCCGAAGGCGCTACTGGTGGGGCTATTTTGTGCCGATTGTTTCGTGTTTTTGAAAACTGTTTTGATGCTGTTTTTTAAGACTAAAAATTGCAAAAAACTTACTGAACAACCTGTCACAAAAATCATGAAAAAACCACTTCGATCCGTGGCCCGAAACACCAGAAACCATTGTCGGTACCCGCCGGTGCTTGTTCTTCATGTTCTTCGTGTATTCAAACCTGTTCTTACATATATTGAACAATATCTAAAGAATAAATAATGTTTTTACATTGAAACCTATGTTTCGAAACCTCACAATCGATCTAAAAAGCCTAAACTATCTCGATCAACTCTCGTAATTAAAAATAATAATTAAATTATCATTCAAACCATTCAGTCAAACATTAATATAACAATGATCATAAAATTGGGATTAGAACACTTACAAAACAAAGTTAGCACAGTTTTAAAGCTATCCGTTCCCTCAATTAAACCTTGTTCATTAATCAAAACAGTTTTGATACCAATTGTTGGAGGTAAACTGTCAAGATCATTAATTTGAATATGATTTTTTCAATAAAAAATAATGGAAGGGCAATCGCTGAAACAAGCTCCAGTTTAAAACTTTTTGATGTCGAACGATCAAAATAAAATTCGTACTCCCAAAGTTAGATTCGGGATTATACCTTTCGAAATCTGGTAGAATGATTTCGGTTATTGCAATAACCACGAATGTAAATCCTTCGAGTTGAAATCCCGATCAAGCCTTCTACTGTATTCTCGAATGCGAGTCACGAACGTAGAGTGGGCTACAATATATCGTGATCTTGAACCTGCTAATCTAGCCACCTAGAATTTACGTGAAAATCCTAATTCAATCATGAATGTGTGGAATGTGGACTACGATTAGCATAACCGCATATACATAGGGCTACAGCGGGGACCTGTGAAGTAAATACGACTTGAACTTCTAATGTAATTATGAAAACTCACCTGCCCATGAGACAATTTCATAAAAACATAAATTACAATACATACTACTAAAGAATCGTAATGCACTTACAGCCACATTCTCAAAATCGATTATTCGAGCTCATATTATTAAATATTTAACTCATCTCCCTATGTTAAGATTCTCAATATTCTCCAATTAAATTTAATTATTGACAATTTAATTTAATTGGCTTCTTAAAATTCCTTAAGCCCTTCTACTTAACTTATTTGACGGCCTGATAATTAAATTCACCTGTAGGGTTACCCCGGTCAAAACTTATAAGTTTTCTTAAGGGGATATTGTCAACCCCGAACAATCGAGACGTGGATTCCATTAATAATTAATGTTCACAATATATTTAATACAGCTATCCAACTCATCAAAAATATTAACTCGTAAAAGATCGCACCCTCTAATGAATTAAAACAATGAATATTAAATATATGTGAATAATAATTATTTTAGAATTAAGAGCATAAACACTCATAATAATCTTGGGGGTATGAATTAATTTATATAGTCAGTATAAAATTAATTACCCCAATGTGATCCTGTTTAATACACAAAGTGTACTAGCACAGAGAGTAGGAACAATAGACGACACTATTATCTATTCCTCGTAACCAAGGCAGGCTTACTAAAAATCTGTGCTACAGTCGTACCGATAGTTTGTCTAATTCCATCTAAACTGTGAACAGTAAACTTATATTTTGCAAGAACCAATAATCTGGCCTTCTATGTCCAAGCAGTACTCTACACACCTGATTAAATAATGTACAGAATAAAAGACATTCATGCATAACATTAAATAAATGATATTACATACATTACTCGTTAAGATTATCACAAAATGGAAAACAATTTTATTAAAGAATAAAATAACATATGAAAACCAACAAAATCTATAATTTCTTAGTATACAACCCTAACACTTTCTACCTTGGCTTTGTCTTCCTATGTAAGCAAACACCTGATTACTGAATCAGTTACCGATAGGTATAGTATCAGAGGATTGTCGGGTTCTGGTGGCGATAAAATTAGAGGATTTCGTAGATAGTTTCGTATAGCATCGAAGGCGTTTTGACATTGTTGATCCCATTGAAACTTGGTCCCTTTCTTTGAAAGTCAGAATAGATGTTCACAGGTCGTGGTCAGTTTGGCGATAAATTGGCTGATGAGCTGAATTTTCCTTGAGAAACTCCTTACGTCCTTCTTGGTCCTTGGAGAAGGCATTTCGAGGATAGTTTTGATCTTTCACGGATCCACCTTTATACCTCGCTTTGTGATCATAAATTCAAGTATCTTCCTCGCTGTAACTCTGAAGGCATACTTCTGTGGGTTTAAGCGCATTTTATACTTTCCTATCTGCTCAAAGAATTTTCTTAGTGTCGTGATGTGACCATCCTAGTCCTTGGACTTTATAATCATGTCATCCACATATATCTCTACTTCCTTGTGTATCATGTCATGCAATAATGCGATCATAGCCCTTTGATAAGTTGCTCATGCGTTCTTTAGTCCGAATGGCATGACCTTATAACAATAGGTGCCCCAAGGTGTCGTGGAGGTAGTCTTCTCTCGGTCTTCTGGAGCCATCAAAATCTGATTGTATCCTGAGAATCCATCCATGAAAGATAAGAGCACATTCTTCGCTGTGTTGTCTACTAATACGTCTATGTGGGGAAGAAGGAAGTCGTCCATAGAACTAGCCCTGCTAAGATGGGATCTTTTCATCATTTTTTGGTACTTGGACAATGTTAGCAACCCACTTCGGATCCTCTGTAACCTTCAAAAATTCAGCATCTATATGCTTGGTAACCTCCTTCTTGATCTTGAGTGCCCAATCTGGCCTGATCCTTCTGAGCTTCTACTTGACGGATTTGGCATCGGGGTAAATGGGAATTTGGTGCTATATGATGTCAAGGTCTATGCCGGGCATATCTTCGTAGGACCACGCAAAAATATCTTTAAATTCTTTTAATAAAAATATTAATTGTTCACATTCCTCTAAAGACAACGTAGAATCAACCTGAACAATTTGTGATTTTTTTTCATTATTAAGATTTATTAAAACAGTTTCTTCAATTATAGGTTTAGCTCGTATTTCTTCTTCCTTTTCAATTAAAAGTTTTAATTCTTGGAGGATATCCTCCTTGAATTCATTAAAATATTCAAAATCAAGACAAAATATTTGAGACACAGCAAAGTAAACTAATTTTGGTTCCATTTCATTAATACCAAGAGGGGTTACAACTTAAGACTCAAGACAAAAGGGGCTCGGGATGCTAATAGACGCATTCCTGATAAACTCGTTGTTACAAACATTGTTCACAAACTCGATGAAAATAAGTTCAATAGACTCGAACTCTAACTCACTTGTTACATCATGCATAAGAAATGACTCAAAAAACTAACTCTTTTTCATTTTAGCAGCATCCATGATAAGTGTGGTGTAATTCGTAGGTGTGTCGGCTTCCATCATCAGCATGTTCTTGTCTTCTTCATTGCCTATATGCACTCGAGCCATCTCTTCATTGAAGAAAGAACTCAGATCTCCTTCCTCACAATGAGCCAGTCAATCTATTGGTACATTCTCAGTGAATCCCATCTGTTATATTTTTGCTTCTTCCTCATCATCAAACAACTGATGGCTAAAAAAAATCTCCAGCTCCGGTAGCTTTTGTTTAGTCTTCTTCTCTATCCACGGTTCAAAAAATCCACAATAAGGACAATCATCCCTTTCCTTGACAAAGTGACCATTCAATGTCAGCCTGTATTTTCTTATCTTTGCTTCTTCCATATTTGACCCATACCCTAGTCCATGCCCATGGCGATTATGATGCACGGGGATTGGTTCTGAAATCCCTTATAGGTGCTTACCTAGTCCCATCCCTGAAAAATAGGACATTGCCTTCATCATTGCTACAACCTTCGGGTTCACATAGTTTTCCTCCTTGTTCATTAGAACTTGGATAGCTTTGGTCTCATCAAAGTCAAACCCATTTAGAAGGAGGTCCTCTTTCCCATGTTGAATCTTAAATAGTGGGGTAGTGTCGCTAATTAGGGTTGGCAAGCCAGATTTGCCCGAAATAGTAGCAGTCACTCCTTCCTTGATTAACTTCACCTTTGGTGTAGGGTCGACAAAACTACTCTAACTGTTGGATCATGTAGCCACATTCTTCTAAACAAAAGACTAAATGAGACTGGCACATTGAGAATGTGGAATTCCACCTCACTTTCCAATGACCCTACTATCACAATGAAGGTTACCATTCTCAATACGTCTCTTCTTGTGTTATTATATGCACATACTCCTTGTGCGCTTGGTTTGAAGTCTTGTGTCTTCAGTCCCAAATAGTATGCAGTTCATAGTGGGCATACGTTGAGAGCTGAACTGTAGTCAACCAAGATGACCAACACCCATTTTCCCAGACATTGGATGGCTTGTTGTGAGATAGCTCCTCAGTCAGGAAGTCTTTGTCACTGAAGGCAATAACATTGGTCTATTTCTCGAGCATAAGCATTTCGACCAACTGATTAGGAGAGACGTTGATCGGGATTTCTACATTGTTCAAAGCTTTTAAGATAGCCTGTCGGTGCTTATGGGACACCACAAGTAACCCCCAAATGCTCACATTGACTTGTGTCTCCTTAAGTTGCTTCAAGACTACGTCCTCTTCTTTATTGCTTCGCTTCTCTATTTTCTTCCTTGGCCCTTCTATACCCCTACTTGGTTGCCCCTTCTCTAGCTGTGCGGGCTTAAAATGCCTCCAGCTCCTTGTCAGATGCTCTATTTGCTCTTTGGGTTCCCACAGTCCTTCAAACTGGTCAGCCACTTTTTGAATCTTGACCATCGGATATCCTTTCTCTTGGAAGGCCCAAAAATTGTCTACACTAGCTTTCTCTCCATTGACTCCTTCATCTCCCCTGAAATCTTCCTCAATTCCCATCACGTTTTAGGAAAACTAATCAGATTCTTCACCGATGTCGGTTTCTGGTATAAAGAGTTACGGCAGTGATATCCTATCAAATGGATCTTCATAACTATATGGTAGGAGAGGGCCCTAATGTTCCCATGGGCCTCTATAGTCATATGATTCTTTGCCAATTGGATGCCATTCTGGCACATCCTCTCCTTCATCGTATTTTATGTTCATGAATTCCTGCTCTGTAACTCCCCGGTTCGGACTAATTGTAACAGCCTAAACTGTAACTACCCATAGAGCAATTTAGCCTAAAACCTAATATTAGTGACGATTAGTTATGTGACACCTCGTTTCCCGGGTATGTTGGGACATATGTAACTATAAATAAGGGACATATTCTAGCTGAATGTTCATAAATACATAAGATAACTAATACATCATTAATGGTTCAGAGATTTTTCAAAATACTTAATAAGTACAGTCATCCAGAAAGTTTAACAAAAGTTACACCATGTCCGTGGAAAAGTTGAACAAAAAGATCAAAAAGAGACGACCTACGTCTTCAAACTGCGTCGTTGGGTTCGACCTGCTCCTGCCGCTCTCCCTCTTCTACAAATTCTTCCCCTTCAATGAAGCCGCCTTCCTCAAAGGGTCCCTCTTCGTCACCTGTGGCATAAATTCCATGAGCCGGAGCCCAGAAGAAAATTCCTTAAACTGTCTAACAAATTCGCGACAAGATATTCCATAATACATATCGTATAGCACCCAATGCGAAGTTATTGGCTACTTATCATTTTAAATAGGATGAACATATATAAGAACAAAAGAATGAGTGTGTAATGCAAATGAAGGCAATGCAGATGCCTAATCCCAAGCACTTCCAGAACAGTATCATGAATTCTACGCCGGGAATTACAGAGTAGACTTGATGGCTCTTGATCACCTTAACCTATCCTCGTCTTGTTGCAAATAGTAAATTTTCATTGCCAAGCTTTATGCCACAGCTGTTTTACTTAGTGGAAACGGCGTGGGGACCGACCTTTATCCAATTTTACCCATCCTTATTCCAGGTCGACCAGTCCCACCTTAAGAACAAGG